>JZKD02S1666858.1:16597-43366 GCA_000966675.3 Picea glauca
TTGCGAGATCACGAAACTTGAAAAATCCTGAGGACAAACATACTTGCGAAAAATGGGCCCTTTGTAAGTGACAAAGCATTATTATTCAGGCAACAAAATTTCTTTCAGAATTTTATGATTTTGGAAGGAAAAGGGAAAGAGAACAACTTTTTATCTCAAGCATCAGAATATTCAAAATTGTGTGAGGCGAAAAAACAGGGGCAGCTCCAACAGGTGGGACCCCTTGTGACTCCCCTTTAGCTCTCAACAATTATAACATAACTAGTCAATTAAACAAAAACATCCCTCCTTGTGACTCCCATCATCACATTCATGTTTGACAATTTATCTCATTGATATTTGAAATTATTTTCAAAAATATATTACTCATATATATAAAAAAACATGTCCAAAACTTTTGAAGTCGACTGTCATCAACCATAAATCAAATAAAATTTAAAATCCATATTTTCCACTCTGATATGCAATATTTCCCTTGTTTTTGTTGTCACCTTTTGATCTCTCTGAATTTTCCTTTGGTTGTATTGAGCCTTTAGGCCTAATCCCGCTGATCACATGAGAAAAATCGTCCCTCAAATGCATCCAGGAGGACACGGATTTATCAGAGCCATTGGAGGGTGAGGAAGGGGCATGTTGGCACAGGGGTAGACCCAGGGTTCAGCTCCAAGAGCGCACCAACAAGCCCTAACTACTGGCCCTTTTGGCAACACCTACGAAGCAGATGCAGTCTCACCCGAAGTAGTTATGAGGGGGTTGCATGACAAAGATATCTACAACCAAGGGGAATATCAAGTGGATCTAACACAGGAACAACACAACATTCATATATCATTTATCAGCTTGATCTACTCCATGCATCTATCAGATCTACCTTAGCATTGCAATAACAGTATATGAATGACAAATACAAAATACCAATCATAAACAACACAAAATATAAGTGGTTCACCCTCTCTCTAGGGCTACATCCACAGAACTGTGATATATTATATTGAGGTAAAGCATACAGTTCTTGTCTGTGCTCTTAGATAGAAGATCTCCTTTCTTCTCCTATGATTCTCTCCCCTCCCTATGCACCCAACTACAAGGTTGATCTTCGCACCTAGCTGAAGATCTTACAATCCAGAATGCTCACGTACCCAACATTTCTCTCTCTCGATTCAATACTCACTCTCATCAATAATACACTTGATCTACTATAATAACATACTAACCCAAAACACCAACCCAACCTAGTCCCTTTAGACCTCTATTTATACATTACAATCATTCACCGACATCCTTAGGCCGAAACCTAAGTGTCCAAAACCCTAGATACCAAAGCCCTAGGTGTCTAAAACCCTAGGTCAACTTGACCCATGTTTTCAAGGATTCGCCAACCTGTCTTTCCTTTCTTCTCAGGTGGTGCTCCAAAGCATACAATGGTGGATTTTTCCTCTTGCTGAGTTGTCCACAATCCTTCTTCCTTGTTGACTTGTTATTCTCGATCTCCTTTTCCAACAGCTTTCTTTTTTGGGCTTCATTCCATCTTTTCTTTTCTTTTTCTCACTTCGACCCAGTATCAATTAATGAAACTTCCACGAAGTTCACTTTTTCCCTTTTATTCTTTGTTCTTCACTTCCTTCTATAACCAAGGGCCAAGAGGCCCCCAACACTCACCTGTGACTCATCCTGAGGCACTTCGATCTGACTCTTCTTTTGTACTTTAACTTGGGACTGCGCAGTGCAGCCTTTGCTTTCTGCTTTATGCCTCATGTTCCTCCTTGTGCAAACTATATTTTTTGTGTCTGGTACCCAGTTTCAACTGCGCCTGGTACCTAGACCATTGATCTGTTTGATTTTACTGAGAGCTGTGAGGCAGCTAGTTGTCATAGTACAACTTCAGTCGAATCCCATTCACTAATCCTTCCTTCCATTCTTCATTTAACGTCTTTAGTTGCGCAGCCCCCCCATATATAACATAAGTGACCTCGTATGGCCCTAGCCAATGGGTTCTAAACTTCCCAGGATGCTTGATGAACTTGTTGTCATAAACTAACACTATATCTCCTTGTCTAAATGCCTTCTTCTTGATGTACCTATCATGATAGGCCTTCTCTCTTTCCTTCTGTACTTGCTGATGGAATCCTGCAATGAATCTATCTTCCTCAAGTTCGACCAACTATGCAAGCCTCTCTTGAATAGCTCCAGTATCATCCATACCTATAAATGAAACAATTCTCAGGCTTGGTACCAAATACTCCATTGGAAAAATAGCTTCGAGACCATAGACCAAATTAAAAGGGGTCTGCATTGTCAGCTTCTTGTAAGTGGTTCTATAGGCCCATAATACTATTGGTACTCTCAAATCCCAATCATCCATGTTCACGCAGCATATCTTGGTTAGTGTTGTTTCCAAAATCTTGTTGAATGCTTCAACTGTCCCATTTGCTTGTGGATGGTACGGTGTGCTCTTCTGATGGTCGAATGCGAATTCTTTAGTCAAGGATTCAACTATATTATTGATGAAATGTGTACCTTGATCATTCATGAGGATATTTGGGCATCCAAACCTAGTTATGATGTCATCAAATATGAAGCGTCCAACTTTAGTTTCACTACAGTCCTTGACTGCTCGAGCTTTGTCCCATCTGGTCAAGTACTTTGTCACAGTGATGATGTACAATGCTCCTGTACGCTTTCTTGGTGTATTTATAGGTCCAACAAAGTCAATGGCCCGTTTCTCAAATGCTTGTAGGGTCAGTTGTGGTGCTAACGACATTTCATCTCTTCTGGATGGTTTCCCAACCCTTTGGCATACATCGCAGACTCTGGAATAGTCTTTAGCATCTCTGTGTAAGTAGGCCACCAAAGGCCATCTCGCAGGACCTTCTGCACAGTTTCTTTCCCTGCATAATGTCCTCATGCAATGCCTTTGTGAGATTTTGTGAGGATCAGTGGGCATTCTTCCTCCATAACACATCTTTGCAATATCTCGTCTAGTCCCATCTTGTATAGATGTCCAGCTATAAGTGAGAAATCTGCAGCGCGCACTACTAGTTGTTTATTTTGTGGAATTGTATACTCACTGGGCATCATTCCTGTTGACAAGAACTGGACTATTTCTACGAAGTGGTCATCGATATTTCTAATAGCTAGTAGTTGTGCATCTGGTAGTGTATCTTCCAAATTAGTGGTCTCTTCTCCATGTTCCAACCTCTAAAAGTGGTCGGGACCCTTATTCATTCTTCCTGGTTTTACTATGATCTCAAAATCATACTCTTGAAATAACAGAAGCCATCTGCATATTCATCCCCCCAACACTGGCTTGTTGACTAGGTACTTCAGTGCGGAGTGATCAGTAAACATTTTAAAGTGTCCTCCCAACAAATAGGTGCGAAATTTATGCAATGCATACACCATGGCTAATCCCTCTCTTTCAGTAGTGGTGTAGTTAATCTCAGTTGTGGATAGGTTCCTGCTAGAAAACGCTAAAGGGTGGTCAATGTCTCTTGTTCCCAGTTGTGCTAGTACATCTCCTAAAGTGATGGAAGATGCATCGACATGTACATGAAACTCCTTGGTACAATCTGGAAAAACCAAAATGGGCTCAGTAACCATTTTCTCTTTCAGTGTGTTAAAGCTCTGTTGGCATTCTTCAGTCCAACTAAACTGACAATCCTTCTTCAACAGTTTCTCCATGGGCACTGTGATCTGATCATATCCCTTAATGAACTTCCTATAGTAGCATATGTGTCCCAGCACTGTGCGCGGTTGTTTAATTGTTGTAGGAGGGGGTAGATCAACTATAATGGTGATATTGGATGGATCTACCAGTAATCCTTGCTTACATACAATATGTCCTAACAGAACTCCAAATGGGGAAAATAAAATCCACTTCTTTAGATTCAAAGAAATTTGACACTACCTGCATTTATCCAACATTAGCCTTAGACATTCAATGTGATTTTTAAACAAACTAAACATAGTCCAGTCATCGAAATATGCTTCTAGAAATTTATGCAAGAATTCTTTGAATGCTTCGACCACCACCCTGGAAAAGATGGTTGGGGCATTCTTCAATTTGAATGGCATCACTGTATATTGATAGGACCCCCATTCTATTGCAAATGTGGTCTTGTGGTGATCTTCCTTGGCAATCCAAATCTGATGGTATCCTGAAAATCCATCCGTAAAAGAATATACTTCTTGGCCTCCCACATTATCTAACACTTCGTCAGTGAATGGTGTAGGGAAGGGGTCATGTAAACAAGCATCGTTCAGCTTCCTGAGATCTACGGAGATCTTGATCTCACTTGTCTTCTTGTCTTGCACCACCATAGGGATAATCCACTCTGATTCTTCCACAGGTTCTATAATCCCTGCTTCCAGCATTCTGTCAAGATCAATCTTCACTTTCTCCTTGTATTTAGGGTTTAGTCTGTAAGGTCTTTGTTTGACTGGTCTAGCATCTGGCTTTAAGGGGATCCTCATTTCTCCGATAGGCCCTTTGATTCCCTTCATATCAGTGAACTTGGTCGAAAAAAAGTCCCGATACTCATGCAGTAGTTCAGTAATCTTGTCAATGGTGGTAGCATCCCAATAATCTCTGACATTGGAAATCTTCGGTGTCTCCTCTGTTCCATCATTGACTTTCTTGATCTTGATTGGTTGTCCAATAAATGGTAACTCAACTCATGTCCCTTCCACATCTCTCTAACCTTATGTTTCAGCGATATTCACTTTCCTGGGATCATCATCTTCATTTGTATTAATGTTGTAACAACCTTACAGTTTCTGGAGAGGCGTAGTCCATTCATCCTCTTCCTGTTCTAAGGGAAGGATGGATACCTCCTCGAATAATTTTTGTCTCACAATATATAATGCTTGGTCTACTGAAGGAGATTAAATTTCAAATAGGAATGTAGTTATAAAATTTTGAGTCATACCTTCCCAATATTTAGTGATGAGGCGCAGCTCTGCTTGGAGGTACCAATTGATAGTTAGTGTGTCCAGCATGTTGATGAATTTGTGTACCCATTGTTCTTGCAGAATGTCACTCCAGGCCTCTTTGCATCTTCTCACATGGTCCTTTGGGAAGCTTCAACTTGTTTAGCTAACTTCGCAGCCTTCTACTTTTGTTGAGAATCATGTTGTCATCAGAGTACGGCATTGTGTATAGTCTGTGATATTAATTTTTGTGCGTCCCCCACCATCTTGTTGGTGTGGCTTTCAAGGACTCATCCACTACCAAAAACATCTATTGTGTTGGTAAACCTACTTCAAATTCTTATAGGAAGGCTTCTAATGGATTCAGACCATCAAAGGTGGGTAGGTTACTTATTGTTGTGCCAATCCAGTGAACTTCTCTGGTTAATCTAGCACATCACCTTGTAGATACTTCATACATATTATTCTGCCAATTCTTGAGTTCTTCTTCTGAGTCTGATGAGCACGTGTTGTCACTTCTCCATCTTATATTCCCATTAGTTGTAGGTTTAATGTAATATTGTTGTCTGGTGGTTAGCTTGTAGATGTTTTCTAGTATATATGTGTAGTCTTCTTCTCTGATGGGCTTTGTGTATCGGTGACCTTCATCGGGATCTAAAGGTGAAGTGAACCTAAGACCATCACCTTCAAAATTCATACGCCTCTTCTTTAATTCAACAACAGTAGAGTTATTGAAGGCCCAGTCAATTCCCAACAGTGCAGGGTAAGGGAAATTGTCATCAACTATTTCAATTACCTTGAAAGCTTCAAATTTTCTTACTCCGTCGATGTCCACAGGGACATGCTCCAATCATCCAAATGGGTTGATATATTTCTAATTAGCCATCCTAAGCCTGATAGGGGAATATATCAACTTTGGTTTTCCCATTAGTGCCCAAGTTTGCTTCGTCGTGACATTGACCTCCGACCCTAGGTCGAGGACCACATAGTCTATCTCATGCTCTCCTATTTCAGCATTCAGATGTAATTCCTTATTTGTAATTCTCTTCTTACCAATTTGGTGTACTTCCCTATTCAGTAATGGGTCTATCTTTCCTTGCTCGTATTGTCTGATTAAATTTTGTAATTCTTGTATAGCGCTTTCATCCTGAATCAACTTAATACAAGTATGTAAAAATTCCATGAGCTTGCTTACCTCTTTTCCTTCCCTCGGAGAAGCAGACTAATCAAATGTATGAGGCATTCCATACTATCTTACTTTTGGTCTTGTCTTTGATGAAGAACCTTGGTCTCCTCTAAAGTTTTTTCTTTCTTCCTCAAATATTTGTCTTTCTTTCTTTGCATCGAAGGTTTGGGTCTTCTTTGCAGCTTTTCAGATTCATGAATCTTCTGTAACCTTCCCTTGGATCAGTCTGTCTTCTCTTGTAACAATGCCTCCTCTGGTTTTAACAGTGACTCTAAGGTCTCCTCCGCGAGGTTCAGCATAGATCAATTGCACTTGTGGGTTTTTCTAAGGTCCTCGTCTTTCCTGAAGCTTAGCTAGCAGCACGGGACAATCTTCTATAACATGGTCAAATGAGTTGCAGTAGCTGCAAGTGGTACAAGGGTTCTGACAATCCCTTGCAAGGTGTCCTAGTTGTGCATAATAATAATAGATTATCTATCTTCGGCCTCGTCCCATTCCTCCTCTTCATCCTCTTCCTTTGAATCCACCGCGAGGATTGAAGTTTCCTCTCCCAGGAGAGTTATAATGTGTAGTGTTTCCTTCTTGTTGTACTTCACCTTGGATCTTATATATGTCTCTTGAACTTTCATGCATGAGATCATAAGCCCTACAATCCCTATCATCATGCCCTATAGACTTACAGAATGTACACTACAAATGTGTAGGTGTCTGAACATACTTTTACATGTAGTAACACTCACCAGGGTAAGGTGACTTGCTTCAAAGGGCTCGGGGCTCCAGAAGCCAAGTATTCGTTGAATAGAGGGAAATGTTCCTTGTCATGGCCTTCTAATCAGAATATGACACACTAGATGTCTTCTCTTTTATCTTTTCCCGTGTCTTTCTTCATATCTTCAACCTGTAGAGACAACTAGTTAGTTGACTCAAGATCTAACTCATACCTGAGTTGGATTCTCCCATAAGGGATTATTCAAGCTTCATGGTGATCTCCAAAGCCTCAGCCTGCGAAGCAATATTCTATTGCATTAAGGGAACTCTAATGTGTGGTAAGAGAGTAGTAATGAACCATTCTTTGTTTTTTTCATCTGGGATCTGAAAAGTTAATCGACCTGTCAAGGTTTTGAATCTCTTATCGAATTCCCACACAGGTTTGGCCACCTTCTTCTTGATCTCTTTCAGCTCTGTGATAGATTGTGACTCTGAATTGGGTTTCTTGAACTCTGCAATCAGTGGGTTCTTGATCTGATTCAATGGCTTAGGTTGTGCAAGTCCTTGGACAAGTTTCATGTACCAACTTAGTGCGCAATCTCTGAGAGTCGTATTGAACTGGGTTCTTTTGACAGCTTCATTTGTGACATTTTTAATGTTCCATACAGCTTCACAGAGGAACCAGTACCGGTCAGGATCTTCAGATCCATCTCCCCTAAATATAGGAATTCTCATCTCATCTACCATAGATATTCCTAGGGTTCCTGACTGAATATGTGGTGGGCTACTATGGACAGTTCTCTATATTCTCTGGTGACTGGGATTACTTTGGTTGCTTAATATTGAATTTACAAGAAGGATAATAGTACTAACTTCAATGGTCTGCATGGTTTTTTAGCCTTCAGGTCCTCCTTAGCGAAGGTCTTCAGCTTGTCCTTCCTCTATCCTGATGGGTTCTGAATGTTCTTCATCCATCAGATCTGCTTCTTCTCCACTGTAGAAACCCTCCTCCCCATAGTTCTGCTTAAACAGGTTTGCAAGGTGGACTTCTCGGAACACTCTCCCATTGCGCGTATGTCCATATTATGTGTCTATGTCACTGTCCAAATTTTTGAACATTATCCTTTACAGATCCAACCAATCTATTATATCTTCAATATGTTCTTCTCATGCAGCAACATCTTGAGTCTCAGCTTCAAGAATTGTAAAAAATTTCCTCCAGGTCCCTTAAATAAATATCTCTCAGCTTGGTTGTATGACTCTACCCTGTCAACAATGAACTTTGTGATGTACCCTCCAATGGTACTATCAAACCAGTGATTTGTTGCTCGTGATATGGTGTTATCATATTTCTTGACCTTCTTGATAAACTCCGATGTCCAGACCACAGGAAGTCTAGATTGGATCTCGAACTGGGTATCGGTTAATCTAGCTAGCCACTCATATAGCTCTTTATGGATTCCTCCAAAGAATATCTCATGTATATCATTAAAAATATGCTTCTCCAACCAGTCCTCTAAGTTAAGCTCGGGGTTTTTGTTCTGGGCTTCATCGAAGTCCTTCTCTTGATCTTCTATCCACTTTTGAATCTCTATCTTCGATGGAAACCACCTTGACATCCTCTTAAAAAGATTCATGTCCCGGCAATGGAACCATTTGTTGGCACAAGGGCAGACCCAGGGTTCAGCTCCAAGAGCGCACCAACAAGCCCTAACTACTGGCCCTTTCGGCAACACCTGCAAAGCAGATGCAGTCTCACCCGAAGCAGTTATGAGGGGGTTGTAGGACAGATATGTCTATAACCAAGGGGAATATCAAGTGAATCTAACATAGGAACAACACAGCATTCATATATCACTTATCATCTTGATATACTCCATGCATCTATCAGATCTACCTTAGCAATGCAATAACATTATATGAATGACAAATACAAAATACCAATCATACATAACAAAAAATATATGTGGTTCACCCTCTCTCTAGGGCTACGTCCACAGAATTGTGCTATATTATATTGAGGTAAAGCATACAGTTCTTGCCTGCACTCTTAGATAGCATATCTCCTTTCTTATCCTATGATTCTCTCCCCTCCCTGCGCACCCAGCTGTAGGGTTGATCCTCGCACCAAACTGAAGATCTTACAATCCAGAATGCTCTCGTACCCAGCACTTCTCTCTCTCAATTCAATACTCACTCTCATCCATAATACACTTGATCTACTATAATAACATACTAACCCAAAACACCAACCCAACCTAGGCCCTTTAGACCTCTATTTATACACTAAAATCATTCACTGACACCCTTTGGCCAAAACCTAAGTGTCCAAAACCCTAGGTCAACTCGACCCGTGTTTTCAAGGCTTCGCTAGCGTGTCTTTCGTTTCTTCTTGCGCGGTGCTCAAAAGCATCCAATGGTGGCTTTTTCCTCTTGTTGAGTTGTCCACAATCCTTCTTCCTTGCTAACTTGTCATTCTCGATCTCCTTTTCCAACGGCTTGCTTTCTCAAGCTCCGTTCCATCTTTTCTTCTCTTTTGCTCACTTCAACCCAGTATCAGTTACTGTGCCTTCCGTGAAGTTCAATTTTTCCCTTTTCTTCTTTGTTCTTCACTTCCTTCTATAACCAAGGGCCAATAGGGCAGTAGTGGATTTTTCTTTTTCAGGGGCATAGTGGGCCTCGGTTGAAAAAGCTCATTCATGCATGCATGATTGATTATCAAATAGTTACTTTAACAACCATACATGACAACTCCTTAAAAATATGAAATAAATTTTGGCTCAGCAACATATCTGACTCATGCAATCCAATCCATACAAATTGTTTAATTGTTGTCAATGAGCAGGGGGTGATCAAAAGGTTCTGGTATATACAAGGGGTTTATATTGAGTGAAAAATGTTAAAATGAGGGGGAAAAGAATCATGGTTACTGCTCACAGACAACACACAATCAACTATAATGTAAACCAAGGAACATGTCACTGTAATCCATCCACGAAACTGCGATTTCAAGCTGTTACAATATAGAATTCTCTTAACTGTAATTAAATTTTAGGAATAGGGAGTGAAAAATGGATATGGGAAGGCGAGGGGATTGTAATTAGCAAAAAATGAAACAATGGTAGGGAAAGAGAGTTGATATTGTTCACAAAATTAATTAAGTAATCCATAAAAACATTCTATATCAAATGCAAAAGATCCAACACCAACCAAATAATCATTGTGATCAATTAAACAACTATTGTGTATAATTCAATCAATCATGTGTATTAACTTGCTCATTGTTCACAATTAAATCTTTAACACAGTGTCATCAAAACAAGACAATATGCCTTCCACAACAACCTGTAGAAGAGTTATGTTTCTTCTCATTTGTCCACTCTTTGTTTTAAAACAATTCCCAAATGAACACACAGTCACTTATTTCCACTATGTTCAGCATCAAAACATCAACCACTATCCATGAATTATTTCCTTAATCAAACACAGACACAAAAGCATGCCTGATTTCATCCCTCAATTTCATTTAACAATTAAATTGTAATGAGACCATACAGTTACGGAACCCGTGCCTATCTCTGCTATGATGCATGATATTCATCAAACATACAAGTGGGCAGTCAAACACAATCATCAATATTTTAATTTGCAATAATCGTGTCTTGCCATTTAAACACATCGTAGCAGAAATCACCATTTCAACTCATTCGATGTTGTGGGATATGCAGACCATTCAACAAAATGCAAGAGCATGTCTAATTACTCTGAATATAAACATCAAACGATGTTGAGCTATCAATCCAATACAAGGAGGCAACAATATTATGCCCAATCCCATTTCTCAAATCGATCAAATTGCAACAAAACCATATTGTTTAAAAAACCATGCCCATCTCTGATGGTATGACCAAACGATATCCATAAACATATGCAGTGGTCATCCAAGCTACGACTATCATGATTTTAAAATTGCAATACTCTCAATTGGAAATTAAAACACATAGTAGCAGCAACCATCAATTCAACTTAAACATGTTGTAGGAATCCCACACACACCAACGCATCATGCACGAAGCATTGTTGTGACTTAATCAATTATAACTAATGTTGGGTTAACAATTCAATAATTACAATGTAAGGGATAGTGATTGTGTATTCAATCCAATTTCTCCAATCAACCAATTAACCATGATGAGTTATCGATTCGATTGTTATAATAACCAATGCAGTGACTAAATACCAATAACCAAAAACATTGTCAACATAATCAACAGAGACGAGCCAACAATCGAACACTGTCGACGATACCCCACCAAATAATAACAATCAACAATATACCCGACAGGATATAACGGGCTCCATTTATCAAAAACCAGGCTTTGAGTAGTCAAGGGTTCGCTATGTGGACCAACACAGGGAGACTGGAGTCGACCCCCAACAACAAGTGAGAACCTTTGAGACCATATGGTGGACACACAGGGCATACCACCAATAACTTCGCAGACATGATAGTTCACGGGATAGGAGGGACTATGAACAGAGGAGAAAAGTCTCCATTTTGGTCCGTAATAACACCGAGAACACGCAGGGTATAACCCTCGTGGGTTTCCCAATCAACCCGAAGAATGTTGAGATAAAACATAGCCAAGAAATAGCAATAAAACTTAAGCAATCCCATTGGCATAATAGCCATCATAACCCACTGCGCAAACATCAGTAGCATGAATGAACCCATACCTAGGTGAAATGATACGCTATGACACAAAGTGGTTCAAACCCAGCAACCCCATGATAGCAAAATGATTGGGTATGGTGACAAGAAATGCATGGATACAGCCAACCAATCTGGACCGAATGAAAACCTTCAACCAAAACCAATAAGGACGATAGAGAGACTTCATGGATTCTAGAACTAAAAATGATCAATGAAATGGTGACTCCAAACATCATTGCAATGAAAACCACACCAACCATCCATTCCAGAGAAATATCACAAGTTTACACAGTTGTTAGTCCTAAGAAAGCACAGAGCCATACATCATCGAGCCAATACCTATTTCATAACCAGAGTGGGTTCATGGATGGCGAAAAAGACATACCTATAACCAAAAGCCTTAAAAATGTGAGCTTGGTCGAGTGGTTCTTCCCTTGCCTGAAAATATAAGCTTAACCACAAAAACACAATTGAACAATAGCCAAGCTAGGGTGACGGCCAGTGGGAGAGGTATGGAGTGATGTGTAGTAAATGCACGTCGCCTCCATCCTCCAGTCATTCAATTCCTTAGTACATGCCATCCATCCCTCCATTAATCATTTTAATTAATCTATACATTGAACTTGACATCCATCACTTGTCAAATGCACCACCCCGATCTCGTTTAACCATTTCTAACTATACCATAACGTATATCAACCGTGTTTTCATATAACTCAAAAAAATGTATAGCCACTAATTTTTTTAGCTAGGACTAACAAAAATCCTTTTAATTTCATTTTCATACCATGTAGCATAGCATAGCATAGTTTAGGATAGCCTTTTTTCCATTGGATTTGTTCCATATTTATTTTATCTTTTGTCATGACTAACATGTGTTTTGTGCAGGTGCAAAATGTAACATATCATGGCGCTAATAGCAATGTGATAATAGTGGATATAAGCCATTCACACAATATGGATTTTATAGCTTAGATCAATTAGAAACAACACATAATGTGCATTATCCATCTGCTATTATGTCTTAAATAAAACCAAGATTTCATCAACCATGTAGAACCCTGTAAGCAATGTCGAACAACAGCATACACATCAAAGAAGAACTAGATCTTATCTTCCAATCTACAAGGGGGTCCCACCTACTAGTATTATATATATATCGTTAGCTTATAATAATAGGATTTAGCAATACTTTGTGGGAAAAATCCTCGTTGTGATTTTTATCGTCAACAAACGTGTTATCATAATTTTGGGTTTAGCATGATCTTAGGAAGGTGAACTCGTTACAAAGAGGTTACTCCCCCGACTGGTTACTCTTCCAATCCCTATGGAGAATTTGATTGATTCCCCTTACATATCATGGTTTCATCATTGAGTCTATGCTTCCAGAGTCTTCCATATGTCTCATGCTCTTGTTCAAAGGATGTCTATCAACCTATGTAAGCCATTCCTCAGAACTCTTGAGTTTGCATGTCTTCCATACCCTCAGTTTGTCTCATAATCACATGAATCTGTAGTCCTATTGCGCACCCTGGTCCTACTTTCTTCATTGTTTTCCTCATTGGTTTTTATTCAAAGGGTATTTTTTGTGTACCGCTTGCACCTGGCACATGCGAAAGACGTACAGGGTCGTTGGTTCGTGAACATGTTCTTCGTATGATTTCCTCCAAATCATCAAGCTCCTTCTTTGTACCTCATGTTGAATGATGAGAGATGCCTTAATGCTCTCCTTTCAGTGAGTCTCCTTCCATCGACTTCAACTCATCTATTTTGTAGACGAGACCTAGAATCTTATGAGTACCTAGAGGCTCGCAGTCATTAGTGGCAGGTTCTCTCTCCATTGACAGTTGGGAATACATCAATGTCTCCTAATCGATGGATTCTTCAAGAGTTCGACCCTGACTCCTTTATTCACACTTGTAAGAATGTACTCGATGCCTTGATACCCACTTTCATCATCGGTAGGATGTCTCACGTTTGTTAACAATATATCTCAATGATCGGTAATCAAATGAAGTCTCATTGTGTTCGACCTCAACTCCTTTATTCACATGATGTAGACTTGCACCATTGGCAGATTGTGTATAAGGATTGAAGACATCAATTTATAGTCACAACTTTCCTGAGTTGTTGCTACCTTTTCATTGGACCAGTACCTGTGTGACTTCAGTGATCATGGGAGATCAGATTGTACTCCATTGTATACAGATATCTTCAGATTGATTTTGAGACTGGTTTTACTAGGCCTTGTTCATGACTATGATAGCCTTTGGCATGTAACCACATTTGTATTTGCCTAACATAGACAGTTGTTTGGTATATTTTCACATGGATCTGCAGCGTAATTCAAATTGGCAGCCATGTATGCAAAGTTAGTACAGATTGTAATGATCAACAAGTTCTTCTAGTTGGGTCCTCATTACTCCACTTCTGGGTCTTATAATGTATTTCGGTCATCACAGATACTCCTCTGACCTCACACATTAGGGTGCATATATTATAGAAATATTTTCCTCAGCCTATGCAATCTTGCACAGAGGGCCTTTTTCCATTTCCCTATGTAGACTTGAAGTCCCTTTTTGCAAATCCCAGAGCTAAAAACATGATCTTTCCACATATATGCACCCTGGCTATATTACAGCATGCGTATACGCAAGTTGCACCACTAGAGCCCGCATACATTGGGAAATATGCTCAAAATCAAAAAATGGTGTCAGGTTTCCATGTCATGTCATGAGATCAATGATCCTTGGCCTTCCATATACTTGAAACATTCTGACTCGGCCCTTCAGTTCCACTTGAAGGCTATAAATGGGACAAATCCAAGCTATGGAAAAGAGGAGAGAGAATTCAACTTTGAGAGCAAAGTTACTCTGGAGAAATTATTCACTTCACATTGAGTTGCATCCCTTTGTCCTTTAAGTCTGAACACATTGTCCATCCCCCAAGATCTTCCCTTGTTGATTGAGAACTTCATTGTCTCTCTTGTATGAGATTGCCTTTGGTGGAGGATTGAAGTGGTGGAGGCCTAGTTGGAAGGAACTTGGTTTCTCGGTTTCAAACCGTACGGACACGGAAGTTTGTAACTCATTCACTTATGCTCATTATATCTTAATAGAAATACTCTTTTCTCATCCAATTGATATGTCGTAAATATTTGAATTATTATTCCATCAACGTGTTTTTTATGAATGTTGATGGATTATGCTATCAAATAAGCTAACATTATATATTATCACCATATGCTTCCATTGCTTGGTTGTTCAGGACTAGTTGCAGGTATATTGCTTTGGGTCAAGTGCTCAACGATGGACTTCATCGAACATCTAGATGAGGTAGGCCTCTTATCTTGTCTTGTTAGCATATTTGTTTATATAGCATACTTGAAATTAGAGTTGATTTCTGCAATCATTTCAGTTTATTGTGGTTTACCCCTAGCCATAGAGAGATTTTCCTCGTAACAAAATTGGCGACCATACTGGGGATAGAATCTTATTTTTTAGGGTTTGGAGTGTTTTTCTCCTTAGATTTCTCTCGTTCATATTGAGTTTCTTGTCGTATGATTGCTTTACAGCCTTTGTTCACTCTGAGTCTGAGTTTCTTATCCTTCTCCTTAACCTAGCTATGTTTTGACACATATATGCGGGTTTTTGCTTGACAGTGGCGTACATATGCATGTTGTACTTCTATAAGTTGCATATATGCGTGATTTTCCCTTGAACAATCGCGTACATCAACCTTTGTTTCTTGATTGTTGGGTTTGGTGGTTGTTGGGTAGGTTTTGATGATTGTTGAGTCTTCTTGGGTCTCTGTGGGGACTGTTAAGTGTCTGTGGAATGACAAGAAACTTGTCTTTGGTTGAATTTTTGGGCGGTGCCTTTCTCATCATGTTTTCATTTTGATTATCCTTTCACCTTGGGTTGGGTGTTTTTCTCCTTGATATCCTACTTGGGTTGTCTCTGTCTATACACAGTAGAGTTTTTCTATCAAGTTGTTGTTCAGTACTTGCATTTTTATTCTCCTATATTGAAAATACAAAAATATTAGGCATTTTGCATTGATTGGCATTTTGATCTCTTGAGTCTTTGTCATTTATCTTAGTGCATGTAAATAAAGATTCCATTTTATTTAGAATTGCAGAATTGAATTGAAAATTGCATTTTTGAAAAGCATATCATTTATTGGAAATTGAAGTTAGGACTTTGCATTGTATTCATATTCATTTATTTTACTTGTTGAGTCATAACATCACTAGTTTCACGACCGCACCTTTTGAGTAAACAATGCCATTAAAATTAATGCTATAATTTAAAATTGATTAGTAACAATTTTATTTTCTAGAGTACACAAACTAGCTTAGGATTTAGAGCCTTGGAATAGGATTTTGTGAGTAAACTTCTCCAAGGCTATTAAATCAACATATGTGTTTGACTAAGGGAGTGGAGAAATACATTGTATAATCGGTAATATCAGTAGGCTCCACTTACACCGGAGTTAAGCACGAGATCGTCTGAGGTTGGTTGAAGGGATATCCCCCCAATACCTTCTTAGCATCAGATATATTTCTAGGGATCTATTTTTATATGGGGATCTTGCTAGTGCCCATACCTCCATGATAGGTAGTGCTTTCAAGGTTTCAGGCTTTGCTACCCTGCCCATACGATGGACCTGACTTACAATTGTTCACATGTTCATCGGTTATATCATGGTTTCTTAGTTGCTTGACTTAGGTACCACATAGGTTACTTGTAGGGGTTATTCTGTAGGTACCCTGGGTCAGATAAGGGTTAGAAAACACGCAACCTTTATGGAGGATTACCTCTCCGGAGGGATCTGACTGAATGGTTGTTAAGCCCACGAGGGACCTTATAACTGATTATGTTTCCTCCAATATTTAGCAGCAGAGTCTCAGGGCCCTCTTGGGTGAGGCATACCTACTTTAGAGAGGGAGGTCCCTTTCAGACAGTTTATCATGTTTATGTGCATATTGGTCATTTGATTATTTTTGGTGTGCTATTTGATTACTAGTTGGCCTTAGAATTTGTTTTTTTTATATTGAATCTTGAGTCATCATGGAGCTAGACCATCTTGTTACAGTTACCACCGCATTTTGAGTCTTTGCCTTATAAAAGGCATAGAGTTATTAAATGTGGTACACACACCTCCACTTATCAAACTTTTGATTCTACAAGGATGAGTATTGAACCAAGTCATCAAGATACTGGGATCCCTTCGACTCCCACACCTAATATAGTTAATAGTACCCCTTCGACTCCTTCAACCACAATGGTTGTAGTGTCAGGGGCACCTATCATCACCGTTTCTCATCCTATATTGAACACTCAGCCTATTTCCACGAACCCCTTTGGGTTGCTTGGTCATTCACCGAGCTATAATGTTCAGTCCATCCCTATGAACTCTAGTCCCTTTTCCTATTGAATGCTGAATTTTACTTTGCAGTTTTCAAACTCCGTCTGAACCACTGGCCCTAATGCTAGCATTGGACTTGGGGGAATAGCTCCTCCTTATAATCCATTCTCGTTTGGTGGAACCCATGTCCATCAAATGACTCCTACCATGGGAGGCTCTCTTCCTTTTAATCTTGGTTCTAATCATATTGCTTTCGAATGGAGTAACCAACTTGGCGGACAAGATTTTGCTCAAGTTCCATCCTTTACACTCACTTCCTCAGTGTCGATTCCTACCAACACATTTGGCATCACGAATCCACCTTTATCCTCTAGATTCACACCCTAAGGATATTAGTTTCACACCTTGGGAAACCCCCAACCCGGGTCCACTCTGGCTGGGGGTAGTTTTTATAACCCTCATCAGAACATTCCTATTGGAATGATGCCCAACCAACCCCGTATGAATCATCCCATAGGAGGGTCTTACAATCCAAAACAAGGCCATGGTACTTACTAGAATCTTGGATGGGAAGCAATTCCCCAACCACAATCTTTCTAGGGATACTGGGGCCAGATGTCGCAACCCCTTCTCCCTTTTCTTCCCACACTCAATCTGCCAAACTTGTCTAAGTTGATGAACGACCATGTGTATCATGATCCTACATGGCCCCCCGTTCTCACCAAGATTCCTTCAAATATTCCAAAATTCGAAGGCAAGAATGGTGAGAATCTTGGTGATCACGTTACCACATTTCACCTATGGTGCTCTTCGAATTCCCTTAACGACGATTCCATTCGGTTAATATTGTTTCAACACACCCTCACGGGGGTTTCCATAAAATGGTACATCGAGCTACCTAGGGGAGCATACGTGACCTTTAGTCAGATGATTTTAGTCTTCCTTAATGATCCAAATTTTATGAGCAGAATGAAATGAATACAGATTATTAAAATATGATTAACACAGAATAACAGAGATACAGTAAAATTGGTTTTCTATTCAATAATGAAATAAGTTGAAATTGTAAAATGCAGTGAAAAACAAGCTTGTTGGAATGGTGGTGGCTTATCTCTGAGAAGAGATGTGACAGTTATGCTCATTCACCAGAACATGATTACAATGAGGCTCTGAAGGCCTTTTTAAAATAATCAGGAATGTCAAAAACTCTATACATACAAAAACCTAACCCTAGGAGATGAAGCACCAAAAGTCATGTGAGCCTCGTTTGGGTAAGCCAATACATCAACTTCCCGAGGTCGTAACGTTTGCATACGATCTTCGTTTTAGGCGCACAATAGCCCGTTGGAAAGGTATTTTTGAGGAGATTAATTTTAAGGGGATAAATATGCCTTTACTTATAATCAAGAAGCTCTATCCTGAAAAGCCTTCATTTAGGCCCTTAAAATGGCCCCTGAAGTTAAAACTGTTAAAAATAGTAAATTGCCAAAATTGCCAGAAAATTGTTTTGAGGGAGTTGGAAAAGGTGGGTGGCCACCTATATCCACCTAGATCAATCCTCCATCATTAGGAAGAAATGGTATCCATTGCATTGATTTTCCCCATCAGATGAGGAAATTTCTGTTGAATTTGGCCTCGAGTGAGCCAATTGCCTTGGTGTAGGAGTTGTCCTGCTTTGACGACTCGATAAAGTTGGATCCTTTGTTGTCGAGTGCCCTTGATCTATGTGTCCACAATACGATCACTGGATTCTTGTTTCATGTAGTCAGGGTTGAGCTCTTTTGGTGTCAACTACTCTACTATCTCTGAGGTGTCCAATAATGGTGGGAAATATGGCTAAAGGAGAGCCACGTTGAATATTGGGTGCAAGCCAAGGAAAGGGGGAATGTTGAGCTCAAAAGCATTGTCACCAACAACCTTGGTTATGGTGTAGGGCCAATAATAGAGTGGGAAAATCTTATGATGGGTCCCTATAAGGCGTTCTTTCTGCAAGTGCAACCAAACTTTGTCTCCCACCTTAAACTTATGTGGCACCCGATGTTGATCATGGCGTTGCTTATACTTGGCATTAGACTTCTGTAGAATATCTTGAACATGTTGTTGGATGTGTTGGATCGGATTAATGAACCATGTGGCTTTGTCTGCTTCTGGTGGAGCAGGGGACAAGTCAGATGAGGTGATCACCAGGGGTAGTGCAACATCCATGGGGCCCAGTGGATGGAATCTCAACCCCACCTGAAAGGGATTGTGGCCAGTTGAGATATGAAGGGCTTGATTGTATCTATGTTGGACATAGGGAAGACTCTGATCCCATGTGCAAGGGTGTTTTAAATTTTACATACGCAAGATATGTATGATCATCTGATTGATGACCTCAGTTTGGCCATCTGTCTGGGGGTGGAAGGTAGTGGATTTGGTGAGCTTGGTATCTAGCAGTGACTAGAGGCTTGACCATAATGTGTTGAGGAACGGACTGTCACGGTCTGAGATAATGGTTTGTGGGATCCCAAAATGTACCCATATTTGTTCAAAGAAGAGCTTGGCAGTGGCTTATGTTGTGATGTTCTTCTTGCAGGCGGCTAGAATCGCCATCTTGGAAAAGCGATCAACAACCACAAAAACACAGTCATTTCCCCTCTTAGTTGATGGGAGGCCCAACATGTAGTTCATTGATATGGATTCCCACATCCTATCAGGAATAGGAAGAGGGGTGTATAGGCCATGTTTCTTAGTGGTCGATTTATCAATAACGCAAGCGGTGCAGGACCTAATATACTTGTTGACATCCTGTCGAAGTTTTGTCCAATAGAAATGTTTCTACAGCACTGCCACTATATTTTTTATGCCAAAGTGGTCTGCCACTTGACTGTAGTCAGCTTCCCAAATCATCTTCTCACACTCACTTGATGGAACACAAAGATGGCCCAGATGACACAACAACCCATCTTGAAGATGGAAATTAGCAACCATTGAGTTCACGCCCAACATTTGGTAGGTGGTGGAGAAGTCAGTGTTTGTCTCGTAGAGGTGGGGCCATGTGAAGGTCTCGTGGGCGCAAGAGTCTAGAACCGTGGTAAGTCTTTTGGATTGTCTCATTCATCAGGTTGGAGCTTGGTGGTAGAAACAGTGACACTGGTTTTCATGTCAATGATCCATCTTCCCCTTTCTGGTTCTGAATCAGAGTCAGAACCCGCATCTGATTCAAAGGCTTTCACTTCGGCCACCAGCAAATTCTTTGAGCGGCAGTCAATAGTGTTATTCCAAGGCCTCTTATGGAAGTCACACCACTTCTAGGTATCTTTCTTTGTCTTTTTAGTGTTCGTATTTGCTTGTGTCTTGGACTGGTTGTCCTGATATTGTCCATATTTTCTCTATCCTTTGTTTTGTGGGTTGGGGTCACCCCTTCCTAGCTTTTGTTGTGAGAGGTTCCCAGGCCCAAATTGTCGCATATTTCGTTTGAGATTTTGCTCTATTTTGATGGCATATCAGTAGGCCATGCCCAAGGAAGACATATCTAGAAATTTCATTTCGGTCTGGATGTATCTATGTAGAGCACCGCGATACTTGAGCACCAGATGTCGCTTTGAATCTTTGATACCCATCTTGGTGTGAAATGTATGGAAGATATTTTTGAACTCCAGAACTGCTTAGTCTCTTTCTTGCCGCAGTGTGGTCCATTTGGTATACAAGTCGTCGTCACTTTTGATAGGGTGGTATTGTTCCTTAATAGCATCCCTGAAGGATTCCAAGGTGGTTGTGACTGTAAATAATCAGGGTTCCTCTATTTCCTTTTGCTCACAGAAAGTTTCCCACCAATATTTGACACGGGCAACGGCTTTGAGGAGTGCAAAAGTAATATTTTCTCTATTCGAAAAGTTATGGACAGAAAAATACCCTTCTAGTAGATTCAACCACTTGTCTACAGCATCTGCATCTATCTGACCTTCAAATATAGGAAATCGAAGTTGATTTGTACCTTGAAGGGGGTGGCACCTTCGCTCGAGGAAGATGTGTCGCCTATTGGTAGCCGCCAAAGGATTTTCATGAAACTATCCATCATCTCATTCCTTTGTTTCATGATGGATGCCTCAAGAAACATTTTGAAAGGATTTCTTGTCCCGTCATCTTTATTTTCTCCTACCATGACAGGTCGCTTGGGCGTGGGAGATATTTTTTCTCAAGAGAAACAAGATCGAGACCTAATTCTTTGTACCCTGACCTCGTTGAGGACATGCATTAAGATGACAAGGAGCAGACTGCTCCGATACCACTGATTCAGATTTTATGAGCAGAATGAAATGAATACAGATTATTAAAATATTCTTAACGCATAATAACAGAGATACAGTAAAATTGGTTTTCTATTCAATAACGAAATAAGTTGAAACTATAAAATTCAGCGGAAAACAAGCTTGTTGGAATGGTGGTGGCTTATCTCTGAGAAGAGATGTGATGACTACACTAATTCACCAGAAGATGGTTATAATGAGGCTCTGAAGGCCTTTTTACAATAAACAGGAATGCAAAAAACCCTAGACATACAAAAACTTAACCCTAGGAGATGAAGTTCCAAAAGTCACGTGGGCCTCATTTGGGTAAGTCAGTACATCAACTTCTGGGGGTCGTAACTTTTGCATACGATCTTCATTTTAGGCGCACGATAGCTCGTTGGAAAGGTATCATCGAGGAGATTCATTTTGGGGGCTCAATTTTCCTTTGGCTATCATTGAGAATATCGATTCTAAAAATTCCTCATTTAGGCCCTCAAAATGGGCCTGGAAGTTAAAATTGCTAAAAATAGTAAATTGCCAAATTTACTAGAAAATTGTTTTCAGCGAGTTGGAAAAGGTGGGTGACCACCGATATCCACCTATATCACTTAAACACTTCCAATTTTTGGTTCATTACAATGTTTGCCTAGAACTTTCTGTTGACCTTATGCTAGGACAAATCCACTCATATCTCGGATCACATCGAGGAGTGGTGTAGACGGAAGAGATTGATCAAGACCTGCATACCCCCGGAATTTTCGAAGGATGTTGCTACATCTGGGGTTACATTTGAGGAAGAAGTTATTTCCAAAGCCCATCAGTTAGATCTTATATATGCTCAGTCTAGTATTTTATACGAGATTCTTCCTGATGCACCGAGGTCAAACTACGACCCTAGACAAAAGCTCGGGCCTCATGCCGATGGCATTGTAGGCTCCACCAATCTAAAATCTGTAGACTCGGTGACAATCCATTTGAAATATTTGTCTCTAAGCCAATCTATAGGAGGGACAGCTTAGTCTGTTTCTTCCAATCCCACTCAATTGATGGATGTACATTATATGCAATCACCGACCGACCCAAATGGTAACCAACAACCAGGCGGGAATAAGAAGAAAGGACGTAATAACAATCGTAAGGGTGGGAAGAATAATAATAAACCCAAGGGAAATGTTAATAATGAGAGGATGAATAATAATGTTGGTGAGGGCAAGAAATAAAGGTGTAAGGTGAAGTTTCCATACGATCACGTTACTCATTTATTCCCCAAACTTGCAGAAGTTGCGAGGCTCTTATCTCTACTGCCTGTCGTGATGACAAATCCTTTTCCACATAACCAACACATGGCCTCAAGTTCCTCAAATGTCGGAAATGTGGCGAGTGGGAGTCAAAACCCACTGGCACAAGACGATGATTGTTTATGCATCAATATGGTCAAATCTGAGGTTAATGTAGCCACCCAATCTCGTGATTACAATTCTCCACAAAATGTACCCGGTCTAGAGTCTCCTCCTCCTCCGAAGATTCCCTTACAGATCGAAAAACTAGAGCCACCGCCTCATATTCTGAAAGGATTACTCAAGCGCTCTACCCACAATCCTAATGCTAGATCCGCCCAGAATTACTCTATTATTGAGGACCTGGGCCAAACCCCTTGTGCGATGTCGACTCTAGAGGTACTCCATATGTGTCCTGCATAGAGGAATGCCTTGCTATCTGTGTTAGGATCTCTAGATCCCAGTGGCTAGAAAATTATCAAGTTTGACGTCACAGATGTGAATCCTTCCTTGCCTTACCATGTGGCATTCCAAATCAAAGTGGGTTACTCAAAGTATACCATCAAGCGTATTGTTGTTGATGAAGGCGTTGTAACATGTGTGATGTCCCTGGTCTATTGAAAATACCTCGGTTCTCCGAATCTCTCTCAGTCTCCAACCATGTTGACTGCTTTTGACGTTCATTCCTTCCACCCTCACGGTATTCTTCCTGCCTTTCCAATCCAGTTAGGTGGGAAGACGGTAGAGGTGGATGTCGAGGTGGTTGATGCACCCCTCGATTTTAACTTGTTACTAGGACACAATTGTACTTATGTTATGACTGCCATTGTATCATCTATCTTCTATACTCTTTGTTTTCCTCACGATGGGAAGATCGTGATGATCGATCAATTTTCCTTTGCATATGCTAGCCCCAGTGCATCTGTTTGACCATCGATCCCTGTGGTTGAAAATTCTTAGTCAGCAACTAAGAATATCGATGTTGAAATTTATTCATCCGTTATGGGTACCTTCGACTTCATGGCACCGATTCACCATATTTACACCATGTCCAATAGGCCCGTTTCGTCAGAGAGGTATGTTCGTTTCTGCACTTATTATTTTAACGATCCTTGGACCCTACCTTCCTCGAATGTGTCTTGTGAAGGTCAGTCACATGCTGGAATGGCCATTCCATTATCGGCAACAGAGATAGCATATCAATTGTTCTTGACTCTTTCGTCGATCCTAATCCTACTACCTCGCATATGGACAAGGAGGATCATGTTATTGATCCTGTGTGGGCCACTTCATTGTCTTGTTCACATGACTTCCTTGATGAGACTTTTTACTCAGATGAATCTATATTCGAGGCCATGAATGGTTTTGACAAACCTTGGGATGATATGCATCATCGCTCCTATTTTCTCCTAGAGCTTGCTATAATCGAACAAGATGACTTTAGATATACTCTTAGCAAGATAGTTAGTCACATCGTGGTTCTGATTGATACGCACGACATTTATGACGAAGGGAATATGGCAAGTATCTCACCTACCGTCATGATAAATATATCTCCTAACCCTAGCAAGATTGAAAATGTACACATTGGTGCGGATTGTTCGCCAAAAGAAATCCTGATCTACACCAAACTCTTCAAGGAATTGTGAGATGTATTTTCTTGGTCATATGAAGAGATGTCAGGAATCGACCCTCAAATTTTCAAACATGAGATTAAAACTTACATAGATGATAAGCCTTTTTGACAATGTATTAGAGCGGTCAATCCCCGGAAGGCCCCTGATATTAAGGAAAATGTAGAGAAATTGCTTAATGTTGGCTTCATCTACCCGGTTCCCTTGAATGAATGGGTATCCAATATCGTTCTTGTGAATAAGAAGCAAGGAATCATCCATGTATGCATGGATTTTCATGACCTGAACAAAGCCTATCCTATGGACAACTTCCAAACACCTTTCATCGATCAAATCCTCGATGAGTGTGCAGGAAGTGAATTTTTTTCTTTCATGGATGGATTTTCAAGGTATAACAAAATTCAAATTAAACTCGAGGATCAACATAAGACGGAATTTATTTTTCCTTGGGGTACTTTCACATACTAGAAGATGCCTTTCGGCCTTAAAAATGTTAGAGCAACCTTCCAACATGCTATGACCTTCGCATTCCACGATCTTAAGCATATAGTCGAATCTTATATTGAAAATGGTGTTTCTCACTCTTGTAAGAGACTGGATCACCCTAAGCACCTTCGACTGGTTTTTGAAATATGTCATCATTATCGCATCCAATTGAACCCTCATAAATGCATATTTTGCATTGGGTTTGGATGTCTTCTAGGATTTTTAGTCTCTGAGACTGGGATCATGATAGATCTATTAAAGGTTGAGACAATACTTTGATTGCCTCCCCCGTGCACTATTTGAAAACTTCAAGGTTTACAGGGGAAAGATAACTTTTTACGTCAGTTTATTGTAAACTATGCCATTATTACTAACAGTTTCATGCGTCTTTTAAAGAAGGACACCCATTTTATCTAGGATAAGTGAGCTCGGGAATCCTTTGATGCTTTGAAGAAATCCTTGGTATCGACGCTCTGCTAAAGTCTCCTGACTACAGTAGATATTACTTGGTATTGGTTCAAGAGGATGATGATATCCATGAGCACGTCATTTACTATCTTAGTCGAAACTTAGTCGGTCCTGAGCTCAAATATTCTCATGTTGAAAAGCAAGCTTTGGTTGATGTTCACGCAGTCCAACGATTACGCCATTATATATTTATTTGCAAAACTACTGTGGTTTTTTATGTCAATCCATTTCAATACGTCCTTACCAGGCATATCATAGGGGGGAAATAAACTAAATGGATTGTCATTTTACAAGAATTCGATCTCAATTTCGTTTTTGTGAAATCCATGAAATCACTAGTCTTTACAAAGTTAATATCTAACTTCCCATGATTGAATGAGGATGTTATTCATGTTGATTATTTTGTGGATGAACACATTTTCCTTGTCTCTTCGTTGACCCCTGGTATGGATACATTTTTCTCTATATTCAAACTTTGAAGTTCTCTCATCATCTCTCGTGAGATGACCGACGACGTATATGATACCAAGCTAGGAATTACCTTATCATCGGTGATACTCTGTATCATTGAGGAATAGACAATATCTTGCGTTGTTGTTTAACTCACGAAGAATTCAAGTTAGTTCTAAATGATTTCCATAGTGGGGCTTGTGGTGGTCATCTATCCGGTCTTGCGACAACCCAGAAAATTTTGCAAGCCGATTATTTTTGGCCATATATCTTTAAATATTGCGTTAAAGCGGTTAAGAAGTGCCACCCTTGCTAGGTGTTCACTCAGAAAATGCGCTTCCATCAAACCCCTCTCCATCCAGTCATTATCGTCGGTCCCTTCACCAAGTCGAGGGTGGACTTTGTGTATTGCAACCCAACTTTGGTTGGGGGGCATAAACACATTATTATGGTCATAGAATACTTTAATAAGTGGGTCGAGGCAATGCCTATAGTCAAATCCAATGGGAAGACTGTTTCCTTCTTCATATTCAATCAAATTATCCCCAGGTTCAAAATCCCGAGTGAGATTGTCATTGAACATGATAATCACTTTCAGAATAAAATGATGGAAGAACTAGCAGCTAAACTAGGGTTTAAGCATGGTAATTCTTCCCCTTACTACCCCCAGGCAAATCGACAGGTAGAGACCGTAAGCAAGTCTCTCAAGACCATTTTGTAGAAAATTATCAGCCAGAGCAAATCTAACTGGCATATCATGCTATATCCCACACTTGGTGTTGTTGGGAAAAATACCCTACGGGCTAGCAAACTAGGGTCAGACTTGCATGCAGATTTTGACCGTAAAGAAATCACTTTTTAACCTACCACCCAAAACTTAAACCCCTCTTTCAAAATACATGCATGGAAAGGAACTACTAACCTTTTTACTAATGTTTGGTGTAGATCCTCCATTGCGCTTTGCCCGCTTGCTTGCGCTGCTCCTTCCAAAGATAATCCTGTAATCAAGACAAACCACTACGCATGCATGTTATTTCTCTACTTGAGGGTTAGAAATTAAGCATAAATTAAACAAATCATAGGTAACTCATGCATTGGGATGGGAAAAGTATTCTTTTATTATTTTCAAAATGAATCAACTTACAATCAAAGTCGATACTGACCACTACTCCTTGATCCTGATCCTGGGCTCCTCCTCTTCTTTTGTCCTCCAACTGCTTTGCGTTAATTCTCCTTAGGCTTGAGGAAAGGCTAAAGGGTTGGGACAATGGATTCG
>JZKD02S1666858.1:61896-81511 GCA_000966675.3 Picea glauca
TGTAGACCTTAGTATAACCTTTTGTACCTTTCACTGGAAGTGAATATAAAACATGAATAGATTAGAAGAGATATTTGTGCCAACTAAAAGGTCATTTCATTGTTGTACTAAACTTTCCTACTAGTAGGTGACTCCTATACATCTAGATTTTCAGCCTTATAGAAATTTACAGACTATGTACTGCTAAAGCAACTTAAAGATGATTCTGTAAAATAAGCACAAAGGTTGAAATTTATGCTATATTCCTTATAGTTTCATTAAACTGACTGTATAAAGATAATTTGGAAAGTAAGCATGAAATCTGAAATTTATGCTACATATATTGTGACTATAGATTTAATATACGAGCTATTTAAATAGTGAGGAAATCGGACTATATTAACCCACTGAAAACTAGAACGATGAACTATAAAGAGTTAACAATTATACCTATACATATATGTATATAACATTTTAGTTAATATAAATAACATCAAATAGTTATGCATGGTAGTCTGTAGAACGAATAAAGGGTAGAATGAGTATATAGCATAGGAAGCTTCTATACATTATGCATAATACATAATTATATGTATATTATATAATTATATAGTTGACCGTGCAAGGTCCCAGACCTGCTTCAGAATGTTATCGTGACATTCAAATAGCCAATGATTATCTAAAGGAGATGAGCAGTTTGATAGCCCAAAATGCATAACCAGACAATAATTCATTCACAACAATATTTCTAAAACCACATATTAATTCCAAAGAACAGAAGATCTAAATCACTCTAGGCCTGGAGTAAGTCATTATCAACTTTGATTGCTTTGTAAATACTGTCTAGTATAAGTGCACAAAGAAAAGAAAATTCCTATGTCACGATAGGAAAACCTTGCATATTGAAATCAAGCCAATAGTCATAGGCGAATATAACTCAATTTGTAGGAATGTATTTAAGAACCTCATAACAATGAAATACAGTGGTAATATTCAAGAGTACTCCTAACCAGTCTCTATAGGAATACAGACGAACCCTGTAACAACGAATTCCTAAATCAAAACTGTTACTTCGTTGACTAGAACCTGGAGTGATACAATCCTACGGATATTGAAAGCGAGGAACTCGAATACCTTTTGTGTATGGCGAGATAAAATATATAAGGATTCTTGTACATTCCAAGCCTGCACGAAGAATATAGAGATTTTGACTAGTATTGTTATGATCAGAATCTGCATGCTAAGTATAAATCAAATTACTAGATAAAGTAACATAAACAGAAAGTAAGGGTAATAGAGTACGAATGATTACTTAACTTGGGTCTACAGAAAGAATCGCTACGCCCTTTGCATCCATGTGAAACATCATCCATGATCGTGAGAGGGGTGGAGAGGCCGACGACCGCCTGATGGGTACCCTCACAGTCAAAAGGGGCCCATCATTAGCTTTGAAATCCAACTTAAAAGAGAAAAAATGAAGAAACTGCAGAAGCAAAATTAATTATACAGAAAATCAAATATTATAAGGAAGGATGCACAACAATACAAACCCATATGTCAGAGCATGGAATGGGATGAGCCCATTATCAATTACATTCAAAACATTCTTGAATTAAAAGAAAACTTAAATGAATTTCATTCCCTGGATACGACTTAACAAAAGAGAACGGTTAAGTCTTCAAACCCTCACAAACTACAGACAAGGGAATCCTTCGGCCATATGCCATAGGCCGAAACCAAACAATACAATGAAGAACATAATACATCTCATACTATATTAACAGAGCTAGATATTCTTAATGCTACCCCATTGGCGAATCCATGTCGAAAGTAAAGGACCCAAATGATGTGGGGACTCCGACAGGAATCTCCCTTTCACAGTTGGGGAAAAACTCGTTACCACTCAAGGCCGAGGACCCGAGAAAACAACAGATTTGTAGTAGTTATAACCACAAATGGTTATGGTACTCCACCGAATGATAGAACCTATGAGGGATGAAAACTAGATCAGTAGTCTATCTCGAAACCCGTAAGGTGGAAGGAACTGAGAGCAAGTAACAATGGTAAGGTTAGATCTGTAGGTAAAGCTAAACCCTATCGGGTGGACTATTATTACCGAAGAAAAACCCTAATGCGACCATCAAAGAGCAGGCTAAGAAATCTAATAGTTGGCTAACTGGGAGATTTAATACGCGCAGTCCATCTTTTCAAGAAGCGATATTTTAGAGTTATCACAGCCAGAGGAATCTTACCTTTTGATAAAAATCATGTTGAAATCCACCATTATCCGAGTAAGCCCGACTCCACCAAAACATTGAACTATGCATCTACGAAATTGAACCAGGGTGTCACGGTGAATAATAAACCTGGGAAAGCCCCGTAAGTGAAGTTGATGGTGTTAATGCAGAGATGGTACCCAACTATGTGATGAAGGTGTCGTGGAAAACCCTAGATAGGACTTCATTAAACCAACATTGGGCCCAAGGGGCATACGACAGTCTCCTGTAAATGTCACTGTGTAGGGTTCATTTACACCATGGCAGTCGTGTACTGGTCGTTCGAAAATATATAACGATAAGCAAAACCATAACGATAAACTCAGTCTAGTTAGGCCACCACACTCTTCTCTAGTCTACCAAATTGCCTGTCAATGTTAGTTTGAGTCTATGTCTAATGCATGGAACTAACCAAATCATACCAGTCAGTTCAACCACCCACTATCACATGGCAGGTGGATAGAACCCATCCCACCATAATGCGATGGATAATTCTCATTAATGTGATGACGGGATAGAACTTAATAATGTTTGTCTTCATTATTATGCATATAGTGTGCATAGGAAGATTTGTTATCCCTTAGTGTATATTCTTATATTGTAATTTCCTTAGTTTGCAGTGGGTATCAAACTTATACAATATAGTTCATAGTATATAACTATATATACTTAGGGACTTGCGTAAATCGATTGTTTTTCTCTTCAGTGGATAACCAAGTTATATATGGTGACATTTACTTTGAAGGATCACCAAGTTATATATGGTGACATTCACTTGGGTGTCAAACTACCACCCTTAAACAATAAAATGGAGTTAGAATTCCTTTTCACTTGTTAAAGTTATGATGTACATGAAATGCATAAAGAAGAAGAAATTTTAATTCACAGTTTAGTGTTACTAAGTATACCTTAGAACGGAAGGAAAATTTAATAATGATCCTAACAAAAAAAATATTATGTTGAGAAATTTGGGGTTTAATACATATCGTACCAGAGAAAAGGTTACAACACTTGGACCTTGAACAAGGACAAATTGATTATTTAGCACATATTTATGTCTATGTAAAAACTAACAAACCATTATCGTTACAAACAGAAAACTCTTTTATGAAGCACGATTATTAGACATCAAGAAGTACTTCCAAATATACAACTATTCCAACAATATGAAGGTCAGAATGGCCATCTATAATCTGAAAGGAAAAGTCAGCATTTAGCAGAAAGACCTGAAATTGGCCAAGGGCCTAAAGGAGAAACAGATGGAATGGTCATACTTTAAGAAATACTTTAAGAAATGGTACCTATCTGAAAGTTAATATGAAAGAAAAACCAAAGAGTTTTATGAGCTACATCTTGGTCAAATGGCTATGGAATATCTGATAAACAAATTCTTATAATTACTAAGGTTTGTACCTTATATCTGAGAGGATAAAGTAAAAATCTAGTGGTTCCTAAGATTTTTACCACAGTCCTACAAGGAAAGAATTGAATTTGATAATCCCAAGTCCTTGAGTGAAGTATTCAGGAAATCCCAAATGTGTAATGACCATTACAAACAGTGGATAGAGTTTCCCGAGGCTTGGAAAGACAAGAAACAAGACCGAATGAACCAACAGAAGAAAGGATACCAGCCAGCTCCTTATCCGAATGCCCCAAAAATCTTTCCAAGGAAACATTTTCACTCCAACAATCCAAACATGCAAGGAGGCGGCAAACTAGTAAATCTGGGAACAAAGAAGCTTGGGGATAGCCCCCGTGAATCGTTAAAATGTTGGGAATGCGGGGACCCTCATCTAAGGAGGAACTGCCCACGTTTGATTTCAGCAAACATAACTATTGTTCATAATTTACAGGAAGCCTCTATAGATAGGGATGTATGCAGAAGCTGACATCGGATCAATGCAGTCATGGATGGTCGGCAAGCTGACCACCAGTCCTCTGTGGTGGAAATTGAAGGTAAAATCAATAACACTCGTATTTCTATTTTAATTTATCCTAGAGCTACACTAGGTTATATCACTCCTGGTATAGTGGAGTCAAATAAAATGAAGAAAACAAGACATGAAAAATCTTGGCTAGTACAACTAGCAACAAGAACGAAAAGAAAGGTCGTCGACTTTATTTATGATTATGTGTTCAATTTAGGTGGTCAAAACATAAATACAAATTTGAACATTCTACTACTAGGGTCCTATGACGTAATTATCATAATGGATTGGTTAGAAAGGCATAAAGCAATACTAGATTGTTATGAGAAATCACTTTAGTATAAAGACGAAAATGACACTGCTAGGACAGTTCAAGGTATACAAAAACCAGTCTCAGTTGGACAGATTTCAGCAATGCAATTCAAGAAATGCATGAGAAAAGGTTGTCAAGTATATTCCATCCAAGAAATAAACCTGTTAGAAAAAGAAAATAAACCCAACTTGGAGGATTTTGTCATTTTGCATGATTTTAGAGATGTGTTTGTGGATGAGATACCTGAACTACCCCCAAGGAGGGAGATAGACTTTTCTATTGACCTTCTACCTGGTTCAGCCCCTATCTCTAAAGCACCTTACCGAATGAGTTTGTCGGAATTAACAGAACTAAAAATTCAACTACATGAATTATTGGACAAAGAATAGATTAGACCGAGTGTTTCACCCTGGGGAGCACCAATCCTCTTTGTGAAAAAGAAGGATGGAACTCTGAGATTATTCATTGATTACAGACAATTAAACAAGATGACTATTAAGAAGAAGTACCCCTTACCCTGGATAAATGATCTGTTCGATCAAGTAGGTGGGGAAAATATTTTCTCGAAATTGGATTTACGATCTGGTTATCACCAAGTTAGGATAAAAGATGAGGACATAAGTAAAACAGCTTTTCGAATGAGATATGGACATTACAAATTTGTGGTTATACTTTTCGGACTTACTAACGTGCCAGCCGTGTTTATATGTTTAATGAACAATATTTTCAGTCAGTACTTGGACAAGTTTTTTCTTAGTATTTATCTACGACATTCTAGTATATTCTAAAACAAAGGAATAACATGAAGAACACTTAAGGATAGTTCTGCAAACTTTAAGAAAACACAAATTATATGCTAAATTCGATAAATGTGATTTCTATCAAAAGAAAATACAATACCTAGGACATGTAATATCTGTAGAAGGCATTGCAATCAATCCGGAGAAAATAAGAGCCATCATGGAGTGGTCGATTCCTAAGGATGTGGCAGACATTCGGTCATTCATGGGAATCACCAGATATTACCGCAGATTTATAGAAGGATTTTCCAAAATCGCATACCCTAGAACGTCGTTACAAAAGAGGGGAACCAAATTTAATTGGTCACAAAAATGCCAAGACAGTTTCAATAAGTTAAAAGAATTGTTAACGATCGCACCCATTTTAAAGGTAGCAGATCCGGACAAAGACTTCATCGTCTATGTAGATGCGAGTAAAGAAGGACTAGGTGGTGTCCTAACTCAAGAAGGACACGTTAATTTTTACGAATCCCGAAAGATAAAGGAACACGAACGAAACTATGTCACTCATGTATTAGAGCTGACAATTGTAATACACGCCTTAAAAATGTGGCGACACTACATCATGGGAAGAAAATTTTGATTACTGACAGATAATGGCGGCGTGAAATTTTGTTTAGTCAGTCGGACCTTAATGCAAGGCAAGCAAGATGGCTAGACTTCTTAAGAGAATTTGATTTTGAGGTAAGACATATCAAGGGTAAGGAAAACTAAGTAGTTGATGCTTTAAGTAGAAGATTTCATGGATTGTTTGAAATAAACATTAGCAGGGCAAAAATCAATCTTGAACAGAGAATAAAGACTGGAGCTAATAACGACGAAAATTACACTAAGACAGTGGCAGAATTGCAAACCACTACAGAAAATTCAGACAGAATAGACCTGAGTTTGAACAAGAATGGTTTACTACAGTTTAAAAATAGAATATACATACCAGATTCGGCAGAGTTAAAGTTAAAAGTTTTGGATAAAGTGCATAAGAAACCATATTCTAGTCATCCAGGATACCAGAAAATGATAACAGCACTAAGTAATTTATTTTATTGGCCTAATATGAAGGGAGAAACAGCAAAATACTTAGCTAAGTGTCAATATTGTCAGTAGGTAAAAGTCAAACACTAGCATCCAGCCGGCCTGTTGCAGCCCTTACCCGTGCCAGAATGGAAATGGGAAATTATATCACTGGACTTTATTACAGGTTTTCCTAGAAATCAGAAATAGAATGATTCAATTATGGTGGTAATCGATAAACTTAGTAAATCTCCACACTTTATTCCTATAAAATCTACTTTTAAATCTATTAACATCGTTGAAATATTCATGAAAGAAATTTTTAAACTGCATGGTATTCCTAAAATGGTGATTTCGGATAGAGACGTAAAATTTACATCTGCTTTTTCGAAAGAATTGTTTGCAAGGTTAAATACTAACTTGAATTTCAGCACAAGTTATCATTCATAAACGGATGGGCAGACTGAACGAATGAATCAAATCATAGAAGATATGCTCCGCATGTACATAAGAACAAAACCAAGCAAGTGGGAAGACTACCTGAACTTGGTGGAATTTGCATACAACAATGGGTACCAAACTTCGGCCAAGATGAGCCCTTTCGAGGTACTATATGATAGAAAGTGTACGAATCCAATTAGTTGGCATAACCCAGTTGACAAACTCATGGTTGGACAAGAGATGCTCCAAGAAATGGAGAGCAGGGTAAGAAAAGTACGACAGAACTTAAAAGAGGCACAGGACAGACAGAAAATTTATGCGAACCAGAAGAGAAGACACTTGGAATTTCAAGTGGGAGACCACATCTATTTAAAAGTCCAAGCCCAGAAAAGTTCACTAAAGCTAGGGAACTATACCAAGTTGGCACCCAGGTTTTGTGGGCCTTTCGAGATCTTATCTTGAATTGGACCCATAGCATAGCAGCTTGCACTTCCTACCAATATAAAAATTCATAATGTATTTCATGTTTCTTTTTTAAATAATTATGTTCATGACCATACTCATATGATCGATTGGAACTTGGTGCAGGTGGAAACAGAAGGCAAGTTCCAAGTGGAACCTCTACGCATTCTGGACAAGAGAGAAATAGCACTTCAAAACCGAGTTGTCGCCCAGGTAAAAATGCAATGGAATCACTTTAGCCCTGAGGAGGCCACTTGGGATTTGGAGGGATATTTGTGGAAATATCATCCAATCATGTTCCAAGAAAGGAACGAACATTGAGGACGGTGTTTTATTTGAAGGGGGAAAGGATGTAACATCCCCAAAATAAATTTATTTTTAAAGCCTGAAATTTCATAGGAAATTGATTCTGTTTTTGGCAAATTCGAAATTGGAAATTTTTTACCATTTATTGCAATTCTGAATTTCGAATTTAGTTAATTGTAATTAATGATTATGATTGTTGGGTAGAGATCTGATTTGAACCAACTAACTACTTGACTATGACACTTGTATGGAACAAAATATTTTCTTATTTATTACCGATGGACAAATGGAATAGCCAGGTTAAAATCAGCTGACCATGACTCCATAAGAGGGGAACATGTTGGAACTACCTCACGGCTAAGTATTACAAGTGGAAAATCAGGAATTTGGCCATAAGAAGCCCCTGAAAATCAGGGATTTTGCAAGCTGCGAAAATTCCCAAGGGGAAAAAGACCTAGGCACTTTTTCTTTTGGATAAATAGCATATGGGAGGAAGCAGGACGTTGCCTAGTATGTTGGGGAAAAGGATTTATCTCTTGTTGTTATGAACACTGAATTCTGAGTGTGACTCAAGGAGAGGTTGTTGAGACGAAAGGACTATTGTTGAGGATGAGTTTTGGAATTCGCCCTCATGGACTCATGGTCAGGCTAGGGGGTGGACGGGACAAGTAAATTGGTTGTTTTGTCCTAAGGTTGGGAGGAACTTGGTTGTTCCATTTGTTGTTCAGTAACCATTCATATATGTTTACTTACTACTTCTTTGGTTAATCTGTTATGCAAATTTTGATTTGTTGTGTGCATTTGTTAATCTCTATGCGTTGCACTATTTGAAATTAAATTATGTTAAGAATGAGTTAACTGTAGGATAATTCTTTACAGTATCCACTGTAGACCTTAGTATAACCTTATGTACCTTTCGTTGGAAGTGAATATCAAACATGAATAGATTAGAAGAGATATTTTTGCCAACTGGAAGGTCATTTCACTATTGTACTAAAATTTCCTACCAACAGGTGACTCCTATACATCTAGATTTTAAGCCTTATAGAAATTTACGGACTGTGTACTGCTAAAGCAACTTAAAGATAATTCTAGGAAATAAGCACGAAGGTTGAAATTTATGCTATATTCCTTATAGTTTCATTAAACTGACTGTATAAAGAAAATTCGGAAAGTAAGCATGAAAGCTGAAATTTATGCTACATATATTGTGACTACAGATTTAATATACGAGCTATTTAAACAGTGAGGAAATCGAACTATATTAACCCACTGAAAACTAGAATGATGAACTATAAAGTGTTAACAATTATACCTATACATATATGTATATAACATTTCAGTTAATATAAATAACATCAAATAGTTATGCATGGTAGTATGTGGAACGAATAAAGGGTAGAATGAGTATATAGCATAGGAAGCTTCTATACATTATGCATAAGACATAATTATATGTCTATTATATAATTATATAGTTGACCATGCAAGGTCCCTGACCCGCTTCAGAATGTTATCGTGACATTCAAATAGCCACCGATTATCTAAAGGATATGAACAGTTCAATAGCCCAAAATGCATAACCAGACAGTAATTCATTCACAATATTATCTATAAAACCACACATTAATGCCAAAGAACAGAAGATCTAAATCACTCTAGGCCTGGAGTAAATCATTATCAACATTGATTACTTTGTAAATACTGTCTAGTAGAAGTGCACAAAGAAAATAAAATTCCTATGTCATGATAGGAAAACCTTACATATCGAAATCAAGCCAGTAGTCATAGGCGAATATAACTCAATTTGTAGGACTGTATTTAAGAACCTCATAACAATGAAATACAGTGGTAATATTCAAGAGTACTCCTAACCAGCCTCTATAGGAATACAGATGAACCCCATAACAACGAATTCCTAAATCAGAACTGTTACATCGTTGACCAAAACCTGGAGAGGTACAATCCTGCGAATATTGAAAGTGAGGAACTCAAATACCTTTTGTGTATGGAAAGATCAAATATATGAGGATTCTTGTACACTCCAACTTTGGATGAAGAATACAAATATTTTGATTAGTATTGTTATGATCAGAATCTGTGTGCTGAGTATAAATCAAATTACTAGATAAAGTAACATAAACAGAAAGTAAGGGTAAGAGAGTACAAATGATTACTTAACTTGGGTCTACAACAAGAATCGCTACGCCCTTTGCATCCCTGTGAAACATCAGCCATGATCCCGAGAGGGTTGGAGAGGCCAATGACCGTCTGATGGGTACCCTCACAATCAAAAGGGGCCCATCATTAGCTTTGAAATCCAACTTAAAAGAGAAAACACGAAGAAACTTCAGAAGCAAAATTAATTATATAGAAAATCAAATATTATAAGGAAGGATGCACAACAATATAGACCTGTATGTCGGAGCATGGAACAGGATGATCCCATTATCAATTACATTCAAAACATTCTTAAATTAAAAGAAAACTTAAATGAATTTCATTCCATGGATACAACTTAGCAAAAGAGAACGGTTAAGTCTTCAAACCCTCACAAACTACGGACAAGGGAATCCTTCAGCCAGATGCCATAGGCCGAAACCAAACAATACAATGAAGAACATAATACAACACGTACTATGTTAACTGAGCTATATATTTGTAATGCTACCCCATTGGTGAATCCATGTCAAAATTAAAGGACCCAAATGATGTGGGGACTCTGACAGGAATCTCCCTTTCACAGTTGGGGAAAAACTTGTTACCACTAAAGGTCGAGGACCTGAGAAAACCACAGAGCTATAGGAGGTATAACCATGAATGGTTATGGTACTCAAATGAATGATAGAACCTCTTAGGGACGCAAACATGATCTTTAGTCTATCTAGAAACCTGTAAGGTGGAAGGAACCGAGAGCAAGTAACAATGGTAAGGTTAGATCCATAGGTAAAGCTAAACCCTATAGGATGGTCTATTATTACCGAAGAAAAACCCTAATGTGACCATGAGAGAACGGGCTAAGAAATCTAATAGTTGGCTAATCAGGAGATTTAATACGCGTAGTCCATCTTTTCAAGAAGCGAGATTTTAGAGTTATCATAGCCACAGGAGTCTTACCTTTTGAGAAAAATCATATCAAAATCCTCCATTATCCGAGTAAGCCCGACTCCACCAGAACGTTGAACTATGCATCTACGAAACTGAAGTAGGGTGTCACGGTGAATAGACGAGGGGAAGATTTTAACACAGAGTCGAGAAGACAATAAATAATATACCCAAGAAATCCATGTAAGTGAAGTTGATGGCGTTAATGTAGAGATGGTACCCATCCATGTGACGAAGGTGTCGTGGCAAACCCTAGATAGGACTTCATTAAACCAACGTTGGGCCCGAGGGGCATACGAAAGTCTCCCATAAATGCCATTGCATAGGGTTCATTTACACCCTGACAGTCGTGTACCAATCATTCGAAAATCTATAACGATAAGCAAAACCGTAACGATAAAGTCAGTCTAGATAGGCCACCACACTCTTCTCTAATCTGCCAAACTTCTTGTCAGTGTCAGTTTGATTATAAGTCTAATGTGTAGGACTAACCAGATCATACTAGTCATTTCAACCACCCACTATCATGTGGCAGGTGGATAGAACCCATCCAACCATAATGCGAGGGATAATTGTCATTAATGTGATGACAGGACAAAACTTAATAATGCTTGTCTTCATTACTATGCATATAGCGTGCGTAGGACAAGTTGTTATCTCTTAGTGTATATTCTTATATTGTAATTTACTTAGTTTGCAGTGGGTATCAAACTTTTACATTATAGTTCATAGTATATAACTATATATACTTAGGGACTTGCGTAAATTGATTGGTTTTGTCTATGGTGGATAACCAAGTTATATATGGTAACATTTACTTTGATGGATCACCAAGTTATATATGGTGACATTCACTTGGGTGTCAAACTACCACCCTTAAAGAATAAAATGGAGTTAGAATTCCTTTTCACTTGTTAAAGTTATGGTGTACATGAAATGCATAAAGAAGAAGAAATGTTAATTCACGGTTTAGTGTTACTAAGTATACCTTAGAAAGGAAGGAAAATTTAATAATGATTCTAACAAAAAAAAAATATATGTTGAGAAATTTGGGGTTCATTACATATGGTATCATAGCAAAGGTTACAACACTTGGACCTTGAATAGGGCCAAATTGATTATTTAGCACATATTTATGTCTATGTAAAAACTAAAAAACCATTACCGTTACAAAGAGAAAACTCTTTTATGTTCTGTGTTAATCATGGTAGCCCGGTATGAAGCAGAAATCAGATTTGAGGGGAATCCTGAACAAAGACCTCCTGAATATCATAGACAAAATAGTGACGGAAGCTCACCTACAGAAGTTCTGCAAACTATGAGAAATCTCATTGTTGAGCTACATGTTTTCAAAGAAGACAATGAGATACTGAAAAAGGCACAGCAGGAACAGAAGGAAATAAATGAAGTCTTGTTGCGTAGTATTGTGACAAAGAAAACCCCAAAGGATGATAATAAGGAGGAACATGTCATTAAAAGGGCCTCCAAGAATTTTGGTCCTGAAGCAGAAAGAGGGGACAATTCATATGAAGGTACACCTTCAGCTGAAGATAAAACAAAAACAGACAAAAAAAGAAAACAGGTAGATCACCTTGAGGGAGAATTTAAGAAAATCAAACTAGCTACCTTTGATGGGGAATCTAGAACAAGGGAGGAAGTTGAAGCATGGTTATTAGACATCAAGAAGTACTTCTAGATATAGAACTATTCCAGCAATATGTAGGTCAGAATGGCCATCTATAATCTGAAAGGAAAAGCCAACATTTGGTGGCAAGACCTAAAATTGGCCAAGGGCCTAAAGGAGAAATAGATGGAATGGTCAGACTTTAAGAAACAATACCTATCTAAAAGTTACTATGAAAGAAAAACCAAAGATTTTTATGAGCTGCGTCTTGGTCAAATGGCTATGGAAGATCTAATAAACAAATTCTTAGAATTAGTAAGGTTCGTACCTTATATCCGGGAGGATAAAGTAAAAATCCAGCGGTTCATAAGTTGTTTACCACAGTCCAACAGGGACAGAATCGAATTTGATAATCCCAAGTCCTTGAGTGAAGTATTCAGGAAAGATTGAATGTGTTACGACTAATACAAACAGCGGACAGAGTTTCCCAAGGCTTGGAAAGATAAGAAACAAGACCAAATGAACAAGCGGAATAAGGGATACCATCCAGGTCCTTATCGGAACATAGCAAAAATCTTTCCAAGAAACTATTCACTCCAACAATCCAAACATGCAAGGAGGCGGTAAACCAATAAATATGGGAACAAATAAGCTTGGAGACAGCCCCCATGAACCTTTAAAATGTTGGGAATGTGGGGACCCTCATCTAAGGAGGAATTGTCCACGTTTGATTTCAGCAAACATAACTATTGTTCACAATTTATAGGAAGCCTCTACAGTGAGGGATGTAGGCAGAAGCTTACATCAGATCAATGCAGTCGTGGATGGTTGGAAAGCTGACCATGAGTCCTCTGTGGTGGAAATTGAAGGTAAAATCAATAACACTCATATTTCTGTTTTAATTGATCATGGAGCTACACTAAGTTATATCACTCCCGGTATAGTGGAGTCAAATAAAATTAAGAAAACAAGACATGCAAAATCTTGGCTGGTACAACTAGCAACAGGAACGAAAAGAAAGTTCGTCGTCTTTATTTCTGATTATGAGTTCAGTTTAGGTGGTCAAAACATAAAGACAAATCTGAACATTCTACCGCTAGGGTATTATGACATAATTATCGAAATGGATTGGTTAGAAAGGCATAAAGCAGTACTAGATTGTTATGAGAAATCACTTAAGTATAAGTACGAAAATGACATTGCTAGGATAGTTCAAGGTATACAAAAATCGGTCTCAGTTAGACAGATTTTAGCAATGCAATTCAAGAAATGCATGAGAAAGGGTTGTCAAGTATATGCCATCCAAGTAATAAACCTGTTAGAAAAAGAAAATAAACCCAACTTGGAGGATTTTTCCGTTTTGCATGATTTTAGAGATGTGTTTGTGGATGAGATACCTGAACTACCCCCACGGAGGGAGATAGACTTTTCTATCGACCTTCTACCTGGTTCAGCCCCTATGTCTAAAGCACCTTACTGAATGAGTTTTTCAGAATTAACAGAACCAAAAATTCAACTACATGAATTATTGGACAAAGAATATATCAGACCGAGTGTTTCACCCTGGGGAGCAGCAGTCCTCTTTGTGAAAAAGAAGGATGGAACTCTGAGATTATGCATCGATTATAGACAATTAAACAAGATGATTATTCAGAACAAGTACCCCTTACCTAGGATAAATGATTTTTTCGATCAAGTAGGTGGGGCAAAGATTTTCTCGAAATTGGATTTATGATCTGCTTATCACCAGGTTAGGATAAAAGATGAGGACATAAGTAAAACAGCTTTTCGAATGAGATATGGACATTACGAATTTGTGGTTATACCTTTTGGACTTACTAACACGCCAGCCACATTTATGTGTTTAATGAACAACATTTGCAGTCAGTACTTGGACAAGTTTGTGTTAGCATTTATTGACAACATTCTAGTATATTCTGAAACAAAGGAAGAACATGAAGAGCACTTAAGGATAGTCCTGTAAACTTTAAGAAAACACAAATTATATGCTAAATTCGATAAATGTAATTTATATCAAAAGAAAATACAATACCTAGGACATGTAATATCCACAGAAGACATTGTAGTGGATTCGGAGAAAATAAGAGCCATCATGGAGTGGTCGATTCCTAAGGACATGGAAAACATCCGGTCATTCATGGGAATCACCGGATATTACCGCAGATTTATAGAAGGATTTTCCAAAATCGTATACCCTATAACATAATTACAAAAGAAGGCAACCAAGTTTAACTAGTCACAGAAATGCCAAGACAGTTTCAATAAGTTAAAAGAATTGTTAACGACCGCACCCATTTTAAAGGTAGCAGATACGGACAAAGACTTCATTGTCTGTGTAGATTCAAGTAAAGAAGAAATAGGTGGTGTCCTAACTCAAGAAGGACACATTATTTGTTACAAATCCTGAAAGCTAAAGGAACACGAACAAAACTATGTCACTCATGATTTAAAGCTGGCAGTTGTAATACAAGCCTTAAAAATGTGGCAACACTACATCATGGGCAAAAAATTTCTATTACTGACAAATAACAGCGGTGTGAAATTTTTGTTTAGTCGGCTGGACCTTAATGCAAGGAAAGTAAGATGGTTAGCCTTATTAAGCGATTTTGATTTCGAGGTAAGACATATCAAGTGTAAGGAAAACAAAGTAGTCGATGCTTTAAGCAGAAGAGTTCATGGATGTTGGCCCTTGACCAAGTTTTGAGGATACTTGGTCATGATTGACCTATTCTTGGGACTTCGACAAGCTGTCGAAGATGGAGCGCAAGACGAAGAGGATATCATGGGATCTCCACCCTTTTTAGGGCTTTTTGGGTTTTGGGATCATGTAACGAGTATGGGAAAGTTGACCCATGGGTTTACCCATGCCTAGGCCCACTTTTGTAATATATATATATATATATATATATATATATATATATAGAAGCTAGGTGATGTAGAAATTAGTAGTGATTGATCTATGTAATCAAAGGATTGTAAGTGTTATGTGCTTACTATGTAAGACATGTAAGGCTAAGGGCAAGGGACTGTAAAAGATCGAGAGGAGGCTTTGTGCTGAACCTAACTCAGGGAAGGAGGATCTAGAAAAGTGCGCAGATCTCTTGTCCTATGCGGAGTAGGGTTTTTGAGGCTCTGTGCATGTAACTGATTAACAGAAGATAATAGAAGAAAAGAAGAGTTGGTGGACGTAGCCCCAGGGGGGGGTGAACCATGTATATGTTGTGTTGCTCTGATTTGTGCAATGTGTTGGTGTGTTTATGTGTGACTTGTTATGATATAGATGAATGTTAGATAGAACTAATGTTTCTTTTTGCTTAATAAGGATATGAATGTTAGATCTGACCTATGTGAGTATGCTTAGTGCCTGAATCTGCTAGATCTAATGTGTTCCTTTTATGCTAAGTGCTATTAGAGGTGGATCTGGTTGAATACTGCGATGCTCTGTAATTAGGGTTTGTCTGCGCTATTACTAAGAACTGAATATTGATGAATGTTCAATGCTAAGTGCTATGTTAAATATTAGAATCACATATCTGTGTCCCAACTAAGGTTGCATACATCTGAGTCCTGCAACCACCCATACCTCTACCTCGGGTGAGACTTCATCTACCTCGCAGGTGTTACTGAAAGGGTCGATAGTTAGGGTTTCGTTGGTGCGTTGTTGTAGCGTTGAACCCTAGGTATGCCCCTATGCAAACAAATGGTTCCATTTTCGAGACCTAAAACTGTGATTGTTGGGAACTGAAAAAGAAGAAGATTTATGCAAAGATCCGACCTAAAACTGTGATTGTCTGGAACTGAGAAATAAGAAGCTTTGTGCAAAGATCTGACCTAAAATTGTGAAAGCACTGTGCATAGATCTGTCGCTCTAGTGCGTAGTAATCTACTTAGTTTGTGAAGCTCTGTGCTAAAGAAAAGAAGTTTGATCTGAAGAAAAGAGGTAAGATCTGAACACTTTGTTCTCTAATAAAGGTAGGAATAGTGAAAAGTTTTAGATCTAGAAGCTTTGTGCTCTAGGGAAGTAAGATTAGTGGAAATTTTTGTTTCTAAAGTATGGATCTAGGCATGTTTTATAAGATTTTTTTTAGCTTGAAAACTAGGGAACTGACAGATGAAAGAAGATGTGATATAAGTAGATCTAATAAGAATAGTGAAAAATGTGTTATACCTATGTATAGAAAGAATGTTTGGACTAACAAATGGATGCAGGACCCTAGAAATAATTTGTTGTAGGTTAGATACTATGATCCTAGTGCACAGTACAGGAAAGGTTGGGGAGAATTTAAAAGAAAGAGATGATTAACCCTTTGCTACAGTTACAGAAAACTAGGACGTCTTTCTAAGGAATGCCCTGGAAGAAGACCTAGTTGCCTCTGTTGCAATTCTATGGACCATGAAGTATTATATTTCCCTAGAATGATTGCTAAGGTTGAAAGGATAAATATGAGACAAAAAGACCATGAGAAAGGTCAAGCAACTGAAACCGGGACAGAACCCCAAAAAGAATCAAAGAAAGTATTGCTACAGATAAAAGAAACCTTGAATGACCACCGACATGTCAGCTTATTAGAGACCTTCAAAGAAAAAGAATGCATAGAAGCAAGAATGGGAGACTTCGACATTGACTGTGTTCTGGATGAAGAAACACAGGTGAATATTATGACAGAAAGATCTTGGGAAACTTTAGGGGAGCCCGCTATGATTCCTTCACTGGGAGGAATAGGACTATTCAAAGGAAAGTTGATAAACCTATGTGGAAAGCTTACCCAGATATATATGAGTGCCAATGGAACTTCGACAGAGGAAGAATTTGAAGTTGTTAAATTTATTGAGGACAGTGTTGCATTTACTATGTTGCTTGGAAAACCTTGGATTGAAAGAGATCAGGCCATAAGGAAAGAAAAATAATTCTTAGAGAAGAAGAAGCAAGAGTTAAAAGATTTCATGACTAGGAAGATTACACACTTGATTAAAGAACAAAAGAACAGAATGAAGACATTTGAAAATAGAGAATTGGATATCGAAGTTGCAAGAATACCAGAGGACTCCCAGAAAATTGCAGTACCTATTCCAGATACAGATGAAGTATTACCCCTGATTTCTAGGAAAGAATCTCAACAGCACGAAGTTACTATGCCAAAAGAAGATAAGAATCAGAATGGAAAAACGAATATCGAGATAAAAATCACTGGGAAAAAGGCTAGAAAGCTAAGTAAGAAGAGAGACAAGATTGAAAAGTTACAGAAGGTTCCAGAGGAAACTTCGTAGAAAGAAAATTTGAAAAAATGGAACTTCGTCGAGATATCAGAAAAGCGTCACATGGCACTTCGCCATGGCGAAGCAATATAACCATTGGGAATAGTATTGTTACACGTCAAATTTACTCAACTAGATAAGTGTCGCATATTCTTCTCAATTGTTGTAAGTGTCGCATCTTCCTTACAACTTTCGCAAGTGTTGCAAGTTGTTCATAAGTGTCGCAAACGTTGTTAAAGCATGTTTCCTTAACGATGACACTAAGGAGGCACTTAAAACATCTCATACACTAGGTTTGGAGAAGGAGAACTGGTTAACTGAATTCAAAGAACTCTTAACACCTGAAGAGAGCTTTTGATCAAAGGTTTTTGGGGGTGAGAGCTCCCCAATATCAGCCTAGGGACCGCTGGTGCTCCCCTATAAGGCCTCAGGGAGCGTTATAACTCTCCCCTGCCCCCTCTGAAGGAGCGCTATCCACCTTTAAGGCGCTGGCACTCCCCTCAAGCTTCTTAGGGAGCGCTACAGCGCTCTGATGCACCTTTTGAAGGAGTGCTGCCTAATCTGAGGCGGTAGTTGGCTCGTTGAGGAGAATAAGGGGAGGATCTTTCAAGATTGGAAGGCAGTTGCATTCGAATTCTTGGTTTCATCAGGAGATACTTGATCTAAGGAGGAGGTTCCTCAACTTGTTCTAAAGATAACTCAAGAGGTTAAGCTCCTCTTAACCTATATAAGCAGGCTCTATAATGGTGAAAAGGGGGAAGAATTGCTAGCATGAAACCTATGATCTCATAGAAAATACACAGTCAGCCAAAGGAGAGTGATCAGTGAAGTTGTTGTTATCCAGGTTGTGGATCTTTCGAGCAAGGGTTAGACGAAGGGGACTTGATGAAGTTGTCGCATTCACATCTACGATTGTAAGTACTATTGTCGTTATTCTCATTAATATGACACGCTTGGCCTGTTTCTTTCTAGTTTGTGTCTAATGATACATGAACTTATCATTGATAGATAGATCTATTTTCAAGATAATATCAATAGAGTATGAAGTGGTCGTATCTCGTTTGTCTACAGGACTCATCAAGGAGCAAAGGATCGAAGCTCAACTCGAAGCGTGCAGGGAAAAATGTCGATAAAGAGGTACTTTTGTTCTCCTTCCTTCTCATGTGTTAGTTTGTATAGATTTGAAAGGAAGTCAGTGTCCACATTAATCATTTTCTGTCTTAGAGTTAGGGTCAAGCTCTTTGAGGCAATCTACCTGTCCGCAGGGAGATTTTACTACAATAGAAACTGGCGACTCCACTGGGGAGATAGCCTCAAATCGAAACTTCTTGTTTTAATTTATTCTCATTGACCTAGTTCTACCCCTTGATTGTTTCAGACCTGGTTCACTCCTCTTTTGATTGGTTTCATGAGCTGATTGGCTCCCTACCCCATCACACTCAGCCTAATTGTCGAGATTGAATTCCAATTTTTGGAATTTTTTACATTTTTGGGAGTTTTTGAACCTGGCACCCCTGTCCCTATGTTAACATAGTGCCATCACTCCCTAACATCTTTGCACATAGCGCTATAACGCTCCTTTTCTTTGGCAACAGAGCGCTAGCCCTCCTTTGGCCAATAAACCTTCCAGAATTGCTTTTTCTGGGTTGTGCCTCTGTGTCTCTCCTGCTGGCTAACCTTGTGAGTCAATGCTTCTTCTCTTCCAGCCTTGACATCTGTCTTTTTGAAGAATGAACATCTTACTATTTGGATTTTGTAGCCTTCTTCACTATTGTTATTGAGTTTTTCTATTGATTGGAGTCCAAAACCCATGCATTGTCTTTCTCTCTATTTAACTGAGTAAAAAACCCTGGTGAAGGTCATCAAAGGCCTACAGATCTCTTCATATTGATTTTAGTTAAGATCATTGTTCTTCAACTTTTTCTTTTGGGTGTGAAGTCTGTTTTCTCTTTGATTGTTTCTTTTCTTTCGCTTTTCATTTTGATTGCAACGAAAGGGTGTATTGTTTGTATGACTTTTGCTTGTGCTAGTTTGATTTTCATTCATACAAGAAGATAATTAGCAAGACGAGCATTGTGTTGAATTGATCATTA
>JZKD02S1666858.1:87707-100410 GCA_000966675.3 Picea glauca
GTTCCATACCTATCCAACAACCCGGAGGGACCGGTCTTGGTGGTCCTAATCCGCTCGGCGGCACCGGTCAGTCATTTACGTCTGGCTCTCAAATTCTGGGAACTCTACCTCAAGTCGGGGGGCACCCTCCCACCAGAGGACAAATTCCATTCGGGGGGCAGCCTCAATCCGGAGTCTACCAACAACCACACGGACAAAATGCACCTTCCGCACCTAATCCATGGAACATCCTTTTCCAAGGAAACCCATAGTTCTCGGGAGGACACAATCCTCAGACTCCGCAACAACCTCCTTATGGACAAGTGCCAAACCCAACCTACAACCCTCAAAACCCATCTGGTTATCCTCCACTCGCACATGCTTCTCAAAACACCTCAAATCCTGTGTACCTTGGTCAAAACCAACCTCACACAAGAGGGCCCACTAGTTACAATTATCCACATAACCCAGTGATTGGCCCCACTGGTGTCCCCATGCCACACCAGCATTACCCACAGATTAACCGACAACTACCTTTTCTAGCTACCTTGGACCTTCTAGACTTGTCTCGGTTAACGAATGATCCTATTTATCATTCTCTGGTTTGGCTAGCTATTCCAGCTAAACTCCCTTCCAAAATCCAAAAATTTGACGGAAAGTCTGGAGAAGACCCAAACAACCACGTGATGACTTTCCATTTGTGGTGCTCATCCAACTCCCTCATGGACGATTCTATTCATTTGCGTCTTTTCCAACGAACACTTACGGGTTCCGTAGAGAAATGGTATATTGAATTACCACGCGCATCTTTTCACGATTTCAACTCCCTCGCCATGTCCTTCCTCACACACTTCCAACTGCCCATCCGATACGAGATGGGTACCAAACTATTAACCTCCCTTCGTCAGACAACGTCTGTACATATCTCCGATCATATTCATGAATGGAGACGATGACGAAGGCTAATCAAAGCGGTCATTCCCGACCAATTGTTAGTGGAATGGTTCACTAAATCATTGTTACCCCAGATCGCTCGTGATGTTTCCATGGGTGGTGTGGTCACCGAGGAAGAAGCCATTGCCCGAGATTAGTATTTAGACTTATTCTATTCACAATCTGGTACTCTGTACGAGTTGATACTGAATGCTACCCGTGCCACTAACAATCCATCCAAACCATCGCCTGCTTCCCACGCGGATGGAGTTATTGGCTCTGTCAAAACCCAATCTGCTACCCAGTCGGCTTCGACGCCTGCTCCCATCTCGACTGCACCCTCTTCCACCCCCCCTCAAACTCAGTTCTCTGAGGTGAATGCGGTCCAATCAACTCCTTCACAACAACTTGGGGGCAAGAAGAAAGCGAGAAACAAACCCAACAAAAACAATAACAACGAACAACCCAAAACTCAACCACAAACCCCTGCTGCCGGAAAAAAACCACAACGAAAACTGAAATTCCCATGTCTCATCTATGGTGACGATCACTACACCCGAGACTATCCACATCGCGATGAAGTGGCCAAACTTTTCAAGGGAAATTCACAACCCATTGTGCTTACTCAGCCTTTTCCACAGCAACAATCTTTGGTTCCCCAAACCCCCACGCCGGGAGGCAGTTCCAACCAACCCCATGATGAGGCCTCGACAAGTGCCCACATTTACATGTTTAACGGGGTTAATCTAACCACTCACTCTGCGACATATGACACGCCAGTTAAACCTGATAAGTTGAATATTGCTAACGGTTCTCCACCAGACCCGTTACCATCCTCTGTTAACCCTCTGTCTATTAGCCCTCCATCTAGGCCACTCCAGATTGAGAAACCTTCTTTTGACTCTATCTTACACCCTCCTAAGAGCACCATCCATAAATCTACCTTCAATCCTAATTCACGGGCTGCCCAAAATTACAATATTGTAGAATATTTGGCCCAAGCACCGTGCGCTATGTCCACCTTGGAAGTTCTACAACACTGTCCCAGCCAACGTAGAACGCTCTTAGCTATTATCGGTGCTTTTGATCCTGAGTCATCAAACAACCTCATGTTTAATCTGGATGATCATCAACCACGACTCTCCCACCAGCTAGCCTTCCAAATCGATGTTGTTGTGCACAATCAACAAATCCACCGAAACTATGTTGGATGAGGGAGCCTCTACTTGTGTCATGTTCTTAGCCTGTTGGAAAGGCTTAAAATAACCTACCCTTAACAAATCCGGTACGATGTTATGCGCTTTCGACGGATGAGGTTTTCATCCTCATGGATTATTACAATCCTTAGCCGTTTAGTTGGGTGGAAAAACTATTATCGTTGACGTGGAGGTGGTCGATGCTCCCCTCGACTACAACCTCTTACTTGAAAGAAGTTGGTTCTACGCTATGATTGTTGTCGCCTCATCGGTGTTTCGGTGTGTACAATTCCCCCATCAAGGCAAAATTGTCACCATCGATCAGCTTGATTTATGTACACCTGACGCTCGCATCCCTGCCACCAACAACATTCCTTTTTTGGGAGACCATCCAATTACGTATGAAAGCGTTGGTGTTGGATTATTGAAAGATTCTAGCCTTATGGGTACTTTCCCTACACCACTTCCACCTACCGCACATCATATTTCCACCGTCATTGTGATCTCGACTATGCCTTATCAATCCTTGGAATCATCTGACCCTTGGATCGTACCTAGTCCTTTGGAATTCGATGTGCTCAGTGACACTATGCCACCTAGCCCAACCGAGGCCGCATACGTAGCTATTCAATCTGCCTCCCCCTCTCCCAACAATTCACATTCGTTGGCACCCGATGCCCTCATGGTTGGATTCCTTATCATATGTCGTTGATTACATTTCCCACATTTTTCCTTCTGACGAATCGATTATGGAAATGCTCAGCATTGACGACCTGCCTTGGGATGACAACCATCATCGATCCTCTTTTCTTCCGCCATTGGAAGAAATTCACCAAGACATATGCTCTGTCTTCCCTCCCAATGTTTCCGATGCTCCGCAATATCCCATGCTCACACAAGATACTCTCTATGAGGGGAACATGGGTAACATCTCTCCTACGATCGTTATTGACATCTCGATCAAAGAAGGTGTCGTGGAAAACATTCACCTTGGTGCTAATTGCACACCCGACGAAGTGGTGTCTTACACCTCTTTGTTCAAGGAATTCTGCGATGTCTTCGCATGGAGCTATGAGGAAATGCCAGGGATTGACCCTTCAATCGTCATACACGAAATCAAAACTTACCCTGATGCGAAACCCGTTCGACAAAAACTTCGCCCGTTTCATCCCAAGAAAATCGCAGCTTTAAAGGCAGAAGTTGAAAAACTTCTCAAATTTGGCTTTATCTACCCCATCCCTTTAACCGAATGGGTCTCTAACCTTGTTCCGATTTCCAAAAAACAAGGGACCATCCGTGTTTGTGTTGACTATCAAGATCTCAACAAAGCTTGTCTTAAGGACAACTACCCCATGCCCTTCATTGACCAAATCATCGATAATTGTGCAGGGAGTGTAATCTTCTCTTTCATGGATGGCTTTTCTGGGTATAACCAGATTGAAATCTTACCTGTTGATCAACATAAGACAGCCTTTATCTGCCCATGGGGAACTTTCACCTACCGAAAGCTACCTTTTGGCCTTAAAAATGTTGGTGCTACTTTCCAGTGGGCCATGTCATACGCTTTCCACGACATCAAGCATATCGCGGAGCCTTACCTCGACGATTTACCCTCCCATTCATCCAATCGATCTGATCACATTGATCACTTACGGGCAATTTTTCTTCGATGCAGGTTCTATCGTATTCGCTTGAACCCCCACAAGTGCATTTTCGTTGTCGAATCAGGTTGACTCCTCAGTTGCATTGTCTCCAAATATGGGATTAGGGTGGATCCCTTAAATATTAAGGCCATCCTCGCCTTACCCCCACCTACCAACTTAACCCAACTCCAAATTTTGCAAGGCAAAGCAAAATTTCTTCATCGTTTCATCTACAACTATGCTGAGATCACTAAAGTATTTATGTGGTTACTGCAGAAAAACATCCCTTTCATCTGGGATGACACTGCCCAATGGTCATTCGATACTCTCAAGCATGCCTTGACCCACGCTCCCTTGTTACACCTTCTGGAGTATACAAAGGATTATATCCTTTACTTGGCCGCCTCTACTTCCACCATTGCGATGGTGTTAGTTCAGGAAGACCCTAATGGTGAAGAACATGTGATTTATTATCTGAGAAAGAGTCTATCTAGACTCGAACTCAGATATTCACATGTCGATAAACTGGCTCTGGCAGCCGTCATCACTGTCAAGAGGTTCCGCCATTACATCTTATTACGCACCACCACAGTAATCGTAGACTCCAACCCCATGTACCACATCTTGACACGTCAAGTGCTTGGGGGAAAATATTCAAAATGGATCGTTATTCTTCAAGAATTCAATCTTGAGTTTACAAAGGCTAAAGACAAAAAATCCTTGGTGTTTTCCGAGCTCATCTATGCTCTACCTCGTGCCGATGAAGACATCGAAACTAGATATTCTCTCCCTGATGAATCTCTCTTCCTCATCAGCACCTCTGATCCTTGGTATGGAGACATCCTCCTCTACCTTCAAACCCAACTTTTTCATCCCAACATCTCTCGCGAAGAGCGTCGACGCATTCGTCACCACTCTCGTCGTTACCTTATCCTCGGTGACACCTTGTACCGTCGTGGTATTGACACCATCCTTCGGCGATGTCTGACTCACAAGGAGGCTGAACGCATTTTGAACGATTGTCACCTTGGTGCCTGTGGTGGTCACCTCTCTGGGATGGCTACAGTCCAAAAAATCTTACGTGCCGGCTACTTTTGGCCCTCCATTTTCAAATATTGCATCGAGGCCGTCAAAAAATGCCCACCCTGCCAACTCTTTAACAAGAAGGCACACACCCACCCTACTGCGTTGCACCCCATTATCTCCATCAAGCCCTTTGCCAAATGAGGCATCGATTTCATGCAGTGTAAGCCTACCTCAACAGGGGGGCACGGTTACATCATCGTCGTCGTCGACTACTTCACCAAATGGGCTGAGGCTATGCCTACCTTCCTGAACGATGGTCGTACTGTAGCTCTATTCCTTTTCAACCATATCATAACTCGTTTTGGGGTACCACGTGCCATTGTCATTGATCATGGTGCACACTTCAAAAACCAGATGATGAGTGAGTTACATGTCAAATTGGGTTTTCTCCATGAAAACTCATCCCCTTACTACCCTCAAGTGAATGGAGAAGTTGAAGCTATCAACAAAGTCCTAAAAACCATGATCCAATGCATGGTGGGGGAAAACAAGACATTGTAGCATTTACAATTGTTCTCTGCTCTCTGGGCCTATCGCACTTTTGTGAAAACCTCAACTGGATTCACTCCTTTCCAGTTGGTCTATGGCATTGAAGTCGTCCTACCAATCGAGTGTGAGATTCCATCACTCAAATTGAAAGTAGAACTCTTGCCCCATACTTTTGTTGAAGAAGAACGATTATTGTATCTATCCAAGTTGGATGAAACACTTCATGATGCTACTCTCGCCAATGAGGCACATCAAAAACGAATTAAGAGTCAATATGACAAATCCGTCCACCCTCGGACTTTTGCAAAAGGAGACTTAGTCCTCGTTTACGACCAAGCTCACGACAAATTGGGGACAGGAAAGTTAGAACCTATGTGGCACGGTCCTTACATCGTGAAGCATGTTCTACACAGAGGTGCTTACGAACTAGTAGATCATGATGGAATTTCCCTGGGAGAGCCCCGAAATAGGATTTACCTTAAAAAGTATTATGCCTAGATCACCTAGCATCTGTACTTTGTACATTATTGTATTTTAGTATTATGCGTGCTCGAGTATTTACCTTTGCCACTCATGACTGTGCTTGTGTTTTCATGCGTAGATGACGTCTTCCTTTCCTATTTTTTGGGTTCGTGGATGGCGCTAGTCGACATACCCGGAATATTGCTTCGACAGCATGGGTTATTTACCAATTTGACGAGGTGGTGAGTTCAGAAGGTATCTACTTAGGACCAACAACCAACAACATGGCAGAATATCATGTTGTCATCGGACTGTTGACCCAAGCCTCCTCCCTAGGTATCTCTCGCATCATTATTTACTTAGACTCCCAACTCGTGGTTTATCAACTCAACCGTATCAACGCTATCCGTAGTCCTATCTTGCTACGTCTACACTTACAAGTTCGCCGCCTTGAACGAATGTTCGATTACATTGAATATAGACACATTCCAAGAGAACTTAACAGTGTTTCGGATTCATTAGCTAACTATATCATGGATCGATATCTTTCCCACATATAAGAGTTAAGGAAAACAAAATTGTACATTGCATGTAAATTAAAACACATCACAGACATCATTATGTACAAATCATCGGCACTGTAAAAACTCAAAACTGTATATGGTGTGACTGAAATGTTTGGATTACATCAAAAAGTATGTAGAAGGGAAAAATATTGGGCCTTTCCACCCATACAACGTTGCCTGATAAGGCATACAAAAATAGAATCAACGGAGAGACTCTAATCTCCCCGCACCACATTGTGTTGCAAATAACACATCATCTCACGCACTACGCACCTCAATAGAGAATTGATATTCTCTGGTACTCCCACAGTGTGCCTCTGTAGATGTATAGGCACTTCTCCCCTCCATAAAGGAGGAATGCCCATCGTGAGGCCTTGGAGGTTTCTCTCAACCTCCCAGAGACCTAGCACTGGTACTGTCGAACCTGCTGCAACCAGGATGCCCTCGCGACGTCCTGGTACCGGTATATTAGTCAGGCGCACTGCTCCCTTGTCTGCACGTTGAAAACATACATCCATTAAAACTCTTCTACATACCCAAAAAAAAATAGATATACAATAAAAACTTAAAAAACAAAGATTAGACAAGGCATGGATAAGTCTCTTATCTGACACATCCCAGTCTTCCACCGCGGGCAAAATCAAATCCATGCTCCCGCTGAAATCTACCTCAGCATAATGGAAGTCCTCTATCCAGAGATACTGTCGTCTCAGCCAGGCAAAGAAATCGCGAGTGAAATGAAACTCTGACTCCGATAATATCCTTGGAGACAGACTGGTCCACCTCTCCATCCTAGGTTCATCCACTAGTCGTACCGCTAGTGCTATCTAAGGATGCATCTGAGGGATGCGCTCTAGAAAAATTCAGACCAAAAATGAGCCATAACCAAACTACTTATGTCTAGTCCTGCACCGTGAAATATGTTCCTTCACGGTTCAAAGGAACCCTGCACTCCAGTTGAACAGTGTTGGTTCCAAACACTGAACACCGTAAGCCACCTGCGATCTTGATGCCAAATGCACGCTAGTGCTTCCTGTCACGCTTGTGATAGCAAACAGTATAGACCGAAGGGGCAGTTCTTGAATATCCTTGATAGGGATTCTACCCCCTACCAGCCTTGCTCCTGGGATACAGTGGCGGGCTAGGTACACGTCCACTTGTTCAGGTAGCGCCCTCTGCCCGAAGAAAGATATGGGGACCCCTCTTTTCAAGAGGCCAGTTAAAAAATACACGTCTTCTAACTCAATGGTTAAAAGTTGTGTGCCGATACGGAATCCTTATTCTGCAACATCCCATAGGCCAATCATATGCTCGAGCAATAAGATCTCTTTCTTCATTTTTTGCAACTTGAAGAATTTGAGCAAACCACAAGCTTGCAACGCGGCCCATGTGCAAGGACTCTGCAAGGCAGCTAAGTCATCTATCTCATGTTCTCTTTCTTTCCACTCAATCATGGTCACCGAAGTTACCTACAAAAACAAAAAAATAAAGAAACTCATTATTTCCACATTTTGGCAATTTTGGCAATTTTCAAAAGTAATTTAAAACATGAAATAAGGTGCCCACATCATTTAAAAGTGACCACACACTCTTTTATAATTACCACGCCCTCCCTAGCCATTTAACATTCATTAAATAACAATGAAAACGTTTTAAAAAAATCAAAACGACTTTGGGGCTGCGTGGGCATATGGGAAGATGTTTCATGGGTTCTTTTGCCAAAAATTGACCTATCTAATTGACTATTGGGGCGTTGGCATCTTGGCCACCCTTTTCTAAAACGTTTTTGTAAAAGAATCCCATTTTTCCATTGATTGTGAAAGAGGTCGATTTGGTTTTATTTGGGGCAACTTAGGGCTTCATATTTTAAAATAAATGATGCTATGAAAATGAATACTAAACCATGTGTTTGAAAGAAGAAGGGATGGACATCCACCTGGTCCAAACGGCAAGCGAAATGGTCAACCGTAACTCCGGTAGCGATCAAAACAAGATCCACTTCAAACTGAGAATCTCCACTACTCCAAAATCCCATTTTTCCATTGATTGTGAAAGAGGCCGATTTGGTTTTATTTGGGGCAACTTAGGGATTCATATTTTAAAATAAATGATGCTATGAAAATGAATACTAAACCATGCATTTGAAAGAAGAAGGGATGGACATCTACTTGGTCCGAACGGCAAGCGAAATGGTCAACCGTAACTCCGGCAGCGAGCAAAACAAGATCCACTTCAAACTGAGAATCTCCACTACTCCAAAATCCTTGAAAAATGAAATGGTAAATGAAATTTTCAATGAATTGTTATTTATAAATTTTCATTTTTTCATAAGGTATGGTCATTTATGGGTTTCTCTAATAATATAATGACTTCACTAAACCCTGGTTTGTAGTTTTGACATCGCAGGTTCCCTGGCAGTCCTGATGGATTATTTATCTTGTCGCACTTATGAGCATGGTCTTAGTTCGTTCTCGAGCTCGATAATATGAGAACGTAACCGGGTAAACTTTTATCTCTTTTTCGGACCCGTACGAATACACAAATATACAAAAAAGGAACCCCCCTGGAGTCTACTTTAAACCCTTTTCAGACTCTCTAAATATGAAAAGATTGTCGAGTGACCTTGCTTCCTTTCACACTCATTAAAAGGTCAGAAGGGGCATCTTTCGGGAAATAGTTTAACCCTTTTTTGGTCTTGTTAGAATACTGTACGAAAAAGGAACTAAGAGAGTTCTCTTTTAAGTGTTTTTCCAAACTCTATAATCCCAAAAAACCTTCGAGTTTTCTGTCTTTGGACTCGTTAAAGCACACATCGACAGGCCCATATGGGACCGAACCCTCACTTCTTCCGGTTCATTAAACAAAGGAAGAGGAACTTACTGAAGGTGAGTTATATTGAGCATGTTTTATCCTCCTCGAGCTCATTAAATCAAAAAGAGGTACTCGTCTATCTAGATGGGGGGGGAAATTGAAAGGAGCAAGCCAAGCAGTCTCTTGAGAACATCATCCAGCACTTCTTAGAGTCTCCCTTTAACACGACACTTTTTCATTTGCACGTATCATAATTCGCTAAACCTCTGCACTGAGCCAATCCGTTGAGTTCATTTCGCTCCTTTGGGTCACCCGACGCAAGTCACAGTACCCACTGCATAGTTTTGGTCCATGTCACATTTTTGTTGTTATGTCTCAGTGTTCAAGGGAAGTATCTGCCTCGAGAGTCAGCCATCCCAAATATATTACCTCAAAACCTGTGTCAGTCCATGTCCATTTGCTCTGCCAATTACATCTTTATGTCTGTTTCATGTCGTTGATGGGGGATACATCAAGGCCCTCCCTCGATGAGTCTATTCATGTCGACTTCAACACATTATTCGGGAATCAGACTTAGAAACCAGTTAGTACTTTGGGACCTACATGCCTCAATGGAAGGCCTCCTCACATTCGACAGTAGTTTTACATCATTGACCTCTGATCGAATGATTCCACAAGTGTTCGACTTCAGTTCATCTATTCACATTCGTTGGAATGTACTAGGATACCTTGGGAATCATTGACATTAATGGTGATCTCCCTCTCACTTGTTAACGATTCACACCATTGACCGGTAATCAAGTGGTTGTTGCCATGTTTGACATCAAGACATCTATTCACATGGTTAGGATCGTACCACGTTGGGATTGGTGAGAAGACCCTGGGTTGAGTAACCACTTTGATATATGCTTTTCCCAGGCTGCGAAGGAGTTTCTATTGGACAAAAAAACACATACACTGTCACATAGATCCACTTTGTATTGGTCATGGCTATGTCCTGTCATCTCGTAGATCCACTATGTATTCTTCGTGGCTATGAGCAGTCCAATTCATCAGAGTATAGATCCACATTGTATCTTCGATGGCTATACCTTTTTTATCAATACAATTATGGATCCGCAGTGTATTTTATGGCAGCCATATCTTACAATCCTTGATCACCCAAGCATAGGTATGCCTACCTTGGGTTTTGATACATGTCATGATATTTGTTGGATGTTTGTGTGCCGCTTCCATCAGGTTCTTCGAGTCTATACCCTTGCTTGAACATCTACAAAGCATTTCAGTTATCATTTCGCATCTTCTAACTTCATACTTTGGGGGGCATTCTGTTACACGTCAAATTTACTCAACTGGATAAGTGTCGCATATTCCTCTCAATTGTCGTAAGTGTCGCATATTCCTTACAACTTTCGCAAGTGTCGCAAGTTGTTCATAAGTGTCGCAAATGTTGTTCAATCATACTGCCTTAATGACGACACTAAGGAGGCACTTAAAACATCTCATACACTGGGTTTGGAGAAGGAGAATTGGTTAACTGAAGTCAAAGAACTCTTAACACCTGAAGAGAGCTTTTGATCAAAGGTTTTAGGGGTGAGCGCTCCCCAATATCAGCCTAGGGAGTGTTGGCGCTCCCCTATAAGGCCTCAGGGAGCGTTATAACGCTCCCCTACCCCCTTTGAAGGAGTGCTATCCACCTTTAAGGCGTTGGCGCTCCCCTCAAGCTTCTTAGGGAGTGCTACAGCACTCTGATGCCCCTTTTGAAGGAGCGCTGCCTAATATAAGGCAGTAGTTGGCCCGTTGAGGAGAATAAGGGGAAGATCTTTCAAGATTGGAAGGCAGTTGCATTTGAATTCTTGGTTTCATCAGAAGATCCCTGATCTAAGGAGGAGGTTCCTCAACTTGTTCTAAAGATAACTCAAGAGGTTAAGCTCCTCTTAACCTATATAAGCAGGCTCTATAATGGTGAAAAGGGGGAAGAATTGCTAGCATGAAACCTATGATATCATAGAAAACACACAGTCAGCCAAAGGAGAGTGATCAGTGAAGTTGTTGTTATCCAGGTTGTGGATCTTTCGAGCAAGGGGTAGACGAAGGGGACTTGACGAAGTTGTCACATTCGCATCTACGATTGTAAGTATTGTTGTCGTTATTCTCATTAATATGACACGCTTGGCTTGTTTCTTTCTAGTTTGTGTCTAATGTTACATGAACTTATCATTGATAGATAGATCTGTTTTCAAGCTAATATCAATAGAGTAGGAAGTGGTCGTATCTCGTTTGTCTACAGGACTCAGCGAGGAGCAAAGGATCGGAGCTCAACTCGGAGTGTGCAGGGACAAACATCGATAAAGAGGTACTTTTGTTATCCTTCCTTCTCATGTGTTAGTTTGTATAGATTTGAAAGGAAGTCAGTGTCCACGTTAAGCATTTTCTGTCTTAGAGTTAGGGTCAAGCTCTTTGAGGCAATCTACCTATCCGCAGGGAGATTTTCCTACAACAAGTATATCCATTAGACTAATGCCTTGAATGGGAAGAAAGGCATTAATGGTTAGACAGCTTGCCACCAGACCATTGGGACTGCGTCGTAACAGACAGAACTGAGTTAATGAAGGCTCCATACCCGTTGCAAGATATGTGTTACCAAGTATCTATTTATCCTGTCGCGCCACACACTAAAGACACTTTTTTCTAACCATGAATTTGAGCCCGCAGATTAGTTGATTTTCACACAGTGATCATCGTGCTTTTTCCATCTATCCCATTGCATTGAGAGGTTACTCTTTGAAACTGAGATTTTCAACCCCGAGCTTGTATGTCGAACGAGTTCAGTGCTATAGAGAAAATTGTTGAGGAATTTATCATTGACCTCATGACCAAAAGAGTAATGTCGATGTTTGTAGGTATACAAGCGTTATCGCCAAGAGGAGTGCAAGCCCCTCCATTGACTACTCGTGGATTGGGGCCATGTTGACCGACAATAGAAAAGAGAACCAAGCATAGAGATGACCTAGCCAACGCGAAGTTGATTCCATCTATATTACCTGACTATATCCCACCTCTAGCCGACGTTGTAATTTGTAATAGTGTGCCAAGATATTTCGAGTACACCATCATTACTGCGTACCTCCTGAAGGGGATACGCACAGTAAGAGTACAACAGGACAAGATTGCAGCATTGAAGTTTAGTGACTTCAACCTCGGAGATCGCAAGAACCACATCATGCTCACCCCATACAAATCCCTAACCAGGATGAAGGGAAAGAACTCAAAGATAATCCCCCAGCCGTGGATGATGAACCTTGAGCAGTTCACCTTGTAAAATGTCATGAAAATCCCCCACTTTGGAAGGCATCAAGAAGTCAACGCCTGTGTCAAGATGCTATTGTCGTGTTACTGTTGGTCCCCGGTTTTGACCATGTCCTTTGCCCATACTACATACCATTGACCTCCAACTATATGCCAGTACCACCCTTTTTGACCTCCTTTTGATATAATCAACATCCTGTTACCACCCAAAGGGGTCACCTAAGGTATC
>JZKD02S1666858.1:100420-115335 GCA_000966675.3 Picea glauca
AGAATAGCATGCATTTTGCTTTCAGTAGTTGTTTGGCGTGCTTAGGATAGATAGGTTATAGTTAGGATAGAAGGAGCTCCTGGTACCAGTTAGCAGCGTCATACTCTGTTTTCTAGAGTTAGCATTAGATTTTCTTTTCTATAGTTAGCATTAGATTTTCTTTTCGATTTGTCTTCTGTAGTTAGCATTAGATTTGATTTTCTGCAGTTAGCATTAGATTTGCTTTTCTGTAGTTAGCATTAGATTTGCTTTTCTGTAGTTAGCATTAGATTTGTTTTGAATACAGTTTTGACCATACTCTGTGTGTCATGAATTGAACAAAATGCTGATGGTAGATGGTTGAACATAGAGGTAGAATGATTTTGTAGGACTGTGCTTTTGAATAGGAGATAGTACTCTTAGCATTTGAATACTAGANTGTTTTTGCTTCTGTTTATGATTTCGTAGAAAATGCTCGGTTTTGAATTAGTCATCAGAATTCAAGTTTTCAGAATAGGTGCATGTTTCATTTTTAGGATAGCATTCAAATAAAGACTAGATGCTTGCCTGCACATAATGTGTATCAGCTCGAATTATACCAACCCTGGTTTGACAATTTAGTGATTCAGGACACTTAAAAGCTACAATTTAGCAGCCTGACAGTTACAATGGCAGATATTTATGGCTAGACCTTCGTATTACAGTCGATCTAACATTGATCCACAAGATCACAGGGTTGAGTATGCAAGGACCTGACCTGCAGGATTTCTACCCAGGAAAATCCACAGATCACACACTAGCACAGAAGATTAAGGACACATATGGCGATGTCGAGAAGGGGACATGAGGATACAAGGTAGCTTCCATACAGAATGGTGTAGTGCACCTAGAATGTCAGTTAATAGATGGAAATCTGGTATGCAAGAACCAACCCACACAGGTCACAGGCTTTGTCGTTGACCTCACAGGGAAGTGTGTAGAAGGCTTACAGATGAACTGGGCAAAGTACCTAGTCAATTAGCTCAAACTAGACTGTCATGAAGCACAGGATCAGGGCTACGAGTTTCACTTCAGCTGTCTCCTAATCCTCATAACCTTTGTTGCCTGGGAGATGCCGAAAGATACAACCTTCCCGAACATCGAGACATTTGAGCCGCTTGTCGTGAATTTCACCACACTTTGGTATTTGAGTGATATGAACAAACAGTGGTAGTCAAACATTGTTTTTCATACCTATTAGCTTCATCTGAAGAGAGACATAGAAGTTGAGCCTCGCATGACTCTGAACACCTTACAGAGATTCTGACCCCTGATGAATTTCACTGTAAATCAGCATTTCATTTACATTACAGTGTGATCCGATGAACATAAGCAACAGCTCCAGTCATACTATAAACTTATGGAAGAGGACCTAGAGGAGATCACTAAGGAATGGTCCACAGATATGCTTATCCCCGTTGACCCTGCTGAGATGTTTGATCCTGAACTGAACAGACTGGAGACCAATCACAAAGAACAAGACACCCCTGGAACTAGCAAAAGAAAGAAGACTGAGGAGGTCCAAGATTTAAGCAGTGCCTTAGGGAAGACTGCCTCCATATTACCTGAGCGAGGAGGTGATGAAAACATAGAAGAGATGAAGGACAGAGAAGTTGAACAAAAGAAATGTGAAGTAACACCGCCCAAAGATGAGGCTGACCCCTTGAAGAAGAGGAAGGTTTCTCCCCAAAAACCTTCTTCCTGGAAGAAATCAAAAGCCACCGTGACCAAGATGTAGACTACACTTACTCCTGATGACTTTGAATTCATCATAGTAGTTCTAAACTACGCTTCACTGGAAATCGCAGAGAAACAAGCTAACCAGGAGGAACTGTACAATAGAATTGAGGTCGAAATCCAAGGGGTACAACAGGCTCTTTAGTCTAGCTGCACAGTCTCCACTACGCCCCTTCCATCTGGAGAACAAGAGTTGGGAGATGAGCCAGCCCAACTCCACTGACTAGCAGATGCAATTGAAGCTCACCTTCAATGAGCACAAGAGGAAACAGAACAAGCTACCCAGGCTTTGCAGCAAGTACAAGGAGTACTTGTAGAACAACATCGAGTTGCAGAGTAGGAGAAGATTGCTCTCCATACAAAGTTTGACAAGGAGAAAACTCAAATGCAGCAAGAAAAGGAACAGTTGCTCGCAGGGCAACTCGAGTTAAAAGAAGCAATCAACATAGCAATTTGCTATGTGACAGGCTTAGAGCCATAGGCAGAAGACCGTGTTGAGCATCAAGTAGAGAAACTCATGGAAGCCATCCAGCAGCTACAGCAAAGAATAGCAAATTTAGAGCTTCGCACAGTGCCCAGCACTTCGCAGGATGTAAGAGATCAAAGAGAAGCGACTACCCGGAGCGCAGTCGAGAGAATCAAGGCTCTTTCCATGGAATGCAAGGAACTCAATGATAATAGTGCCCATACTTATGATCAACTCACTGAGAATGCAGAACTGAAGGCACTGGAGTCACAGCTCCAGGAGGTGAAATAGCAAGTAGAAACAATACAGGCGTAGTTGAAACCCCTGTCGGTTGTGAAAAGAATGAAGCGATCTCAGGAGTAGTGCACTGCCCAGCAGCAGGTTCACACCGTTCAGAGCAAATTCATGGAAGTGACTCAGAGGCTCCAACCTGTATAGGATGAGGCTTACCAACTGTTCACAGAGATCAAAGGTCGAGGAGAAAAACTGGAGCAAGTTGTTGCTGCAGCAGAACATCGCCTAGAAGGACCTGTGAACGAGGCAATCATCCAAGAGTTCGTTGAACAAGAGGTCATGGAATAGCAACAAGTCAAAGCATCTTGAGCCAAGCTCAAGGCTTCAAAGCAGAACTACCCAGATCAGAGTGACTCAGGATGAGTCACAGGTGAGTGTTGGGGGCATGTTGGCCCTTGACCAAGTTTTGAGGATAGTTGGTCATGATTGACCTATTCTTGGGACTTCGACAGTCTATCAAAGATGAAGTGCAAGACGAAGAGGAGATTGCAGGATATTGACCCCTTTTTAGGGCTTTTTGGGTTTTGGGATCATGTAACGGGTATGGGAAGGTTCGCCCATGGGTTTACCCATGCCTAGGCCCACTTTTGTAATATATATATATATATATAGAAGCTGGGCGATGTAGAAAGTAGTAGTGATCGATATATGTGATCGAAGGATTGTAAGTGCTCTTTGTATACTATGTAAGACTGGTAAGGCTAAGTGCAAGGGAATGTAAGAGATCGAGAGGAGGCTTTGTGCTGAATCTAACTCGAAGAAGGAGGATCTAGCGAAGTGCGCAGATCTCCTGTCCTATGCGGATTAGGGTTTTTGAGGCTTTTTGCATGTAATTTATTAACAAAATATAATAGAAGATAAGAAGAGTTGGTGGACATAGCCCCAAGGGGGGGTGAACCACGTATATGTTGTGTTGCTCTACTTTGTGCGATGTGTTGGTGTGTTTATGTGTGACTTGCTATGATATAGATGAATGTTAGATAGAACTAATGTTACTTTGTTCTTAATAAGGAGAATGAATGTTATATCTGACCTATGTGAGTATGCTTAGTGCCTGAATCTGCTAGATCTATTGTGTTCCTTTTTTGCTAAGTGCTATTAGAGGTGGATCTGGTTGAATACTACGATGCTCTGTAATTAGGGTTTGTCTATGTTGTTACTAAGAACTTAATATTGATGAATGTTCACTGCTAAGTGCTCTGTTAAATATTAGAATCACAGATCTGTGTCCCAGCTAAGGTTGCAGACATCTGAGTGTTGCAACCACCCTTGCCTCTACCTCGGGTGAGACTTCATCTACCTCGCAGGTGTTGCCTAAAGGGCTAGTAGTTAGGGTTTTGTTGGTGTGTTGTTGTAGCATTGAACCCTGGGTCTGCCCCTGTGCCAACAATGGATTGTTTGAAATAAAAATTAGCAGGGCAGAAATCGATCTTGAACAGAGGATAAAGACTGCAGGTAATAACGACGAAAATTACACTAAGCCGGTGGCAGAATTGCAAACCACTACAGAAAATTCAGACAAAATAGACCTAAGTTTGGACAAGAATGGTTTACTACAGTTTAAAAATAGAATATACATACTAGATTCGGTAGAGTTAAAGTTAATAGTTTTCGATGAAGTGCATAAGAAGCCATATTCTGGTCATCCAGGATACCAGAAAACAATAACAGCACTAAGAAAGTTATTTTATTGGCCTAATATGAAGGGCGAAATAGTAGAATACTTAGCTAAGTATCAAGATTGTCAGTAGGTAAAAGTCGGACACCAGCATCCAGTCGACCTATTGCAGCCCTTACCCATGCCGGAATGGAAATGGGAAATTATATCATTGGACTTTATTATAGGTTTGCCTAGAACTCAGAAACAGAATGATTCAATTATGGTGGTAATCGATAAACGTAGTAAATCTGCACACTTTATTCCTGTAAAGATTACTTTTAAAGCTATTATCATCGTTGAAATATTCACGAAAGAAATTTAGACTGCATGGTATTCCTAAAATGGTGATTTCGGATAGAGACATAAAATTTACATCTGCTTTTTCGAAAGAATTCTTTGCAGGGTTAAATACTAACTTGAATTTCAGCACGAGTTATCATCCATAAACGGATGGGAAGACTAAACAAACGAATCAAATAATAGAAGATATGTTACGCATGTATGTAAGAACAAAACCAAGCAAGTGGGAAGACTACCTGCACTTGGTGAAATTTACATACAACAATGGGTACCAAAGTTCGACCAAGATGAGCCCTTTCGATGTATTGTATGACAGAAAGTGTACAACTCCAATTAGCTGAGATAACCCAGTTGATAAACTCATGGTTGGACCAGAGATGCTCAAAGAAATGGAGAGCACGGTAAGAAAAGTACGACAGAACTTAAAAGAGGCACAGGACAGACAGAAAAGTTACACAGACCAGAAAGGAAGACATTTGGAATTTCAAGTGGGAGACCACATCTATTTAAAATTCAAAGCCCAGAAAAGTTCACTAAATCTAGGGAACTGTGCCAAGTTGGCACCCAGATTTTGTGGGCCTTTCGAGATCTTAGTTTGAATTGGACCCATAGAATACCAACTTGCACTTCCTGCCAATCTAAAAATTCATAATGTATTTCATGTTTCTTTGTTAAAGAATTATGTTCATGACCCTACTCATATGATCGATTGGAACTTGGTGCAAGTGGAACCAGAAGGCGAGTTCCAAGCGGAACCTCTACGCATTCTGGATAGGAGAGAAATAACACTTCAGAACCGAGTCGTCGCCCAGGTAAAAGTGCAATGGAAGCACTTTAGCCCTGAGGAGGCCACTTGGGAATTGGAGGGAGATTTGTGGAAGTCTCATCCAATCCTATTCCAAGAAAGGAACGAACACTCGGGATAATGTTTTATTTTAAGGGGGAAAGGATGTAACATCGCCAAAATAAATTTATTTTTAAAGTCTGAAATTTCATTGGAAATTAATTCTGTTTTTGGCAAATTCGAAATTGGAAAATTTTTACCATTTATGGAAATTCCGAATTTTGAATTTAGTTCATTGTAATTAATGATTATGACTATTGGGCAGAGATCTGATTTGACCCAACTAACTACTTGACTATGACACTTGTATGGAACAAAATATTTTCTTATTTATTACTGATGGACAAATGGAACAGCCAGGTTGAAATCAGCTGACCATGACTCCATGAGAGAGGAACATGTTGGAACTACCTCATGGTTGATTATTACAAGTAGAAAATCAGGAATTTGGCCATAGGCAGCCCCTGAAAATCAGGGATTTGTAAAACTGCGAAAATTCCCAGGGGGAAAAATACCTAGGTACTTTTTCTTTTGGATATATAGCATATGGGAGGAGGCAGGACGTTGCCTAATATGTTGGGGAAAAGGATTGATCTCTTGTTGTTATGAACACTGAATTCTGAGTGTGAGGTAAGGAGAGGTTGTTGAGATGAAAGGAATGTTGCTGAGGAGGAGTTCTGGAATTCGCCCTCATGGACTCATGGTCAGGCTAGGGGGTGGATGGGACAAGTAAATTGGTTGTTCTGTTCTAAGGTTGGGAGGAAATTAGTTGTTCCATTTGTTGTTCAGTAACCGTTCAAATATGTTTACTTACTCCTTCTTTGGTTAATCGATTATGCAACTTTTGATTTGTTGTGTGCATTTGTTAATCTGTATGTGTTGCACTATTTGAAATTAAATTTTGTTAAGAATGAGTTAACTATAGGATAATTCTTTACAGTATTAACTGTAGACCTTAGTATAACCTTATGTACCTTTCGCTGGAAGTGAATATCAAACATGAATAGATTAGAAGAGATATATGTGCCAACTAGAAGGTCACTTCATTGTTATACTAAACTTTCCTACTAGTGGGTGACTCCTATACATCTAGATTTTCACCTTATAGAAATTTACAAACTGTGTATTGCTAAAGCAACTTAAAGATAATTCTGGAAAATAAGCACGAAGGTTGAAATTTATGCTATATTCCTTATAGTTTCATTAAACTGACTATTTAAAGATAATTCGGAAAGTAAACATGAAAGCTGAAATTTATGCTACATATATTGTGACTATAGATTTAATTTACGAGCTATTTAAACAGTGAAGAAATCATACTATATTAACCTACTGAAACTAGAACAATGAATTGTAAAGAGTTAACAATTATACCTATACATATATGTGTATGTATATAACATTTCAGTTAATATAAATAACATCCAATAGTTATGCATGGTAGTCTATGGAACGAATAAAGGGTAAAATGAGTATATAGCATAGGAAGCTTCTATACATTATGCATAAGACATAATTATATGTATATTATATAATTATATAGCTGACCGTGCAAGGTCCCAGACCTGCTTCAGAATGTTATCGTGACATTCAAATATCCAACGATTATCTAAAGGAGATGAACAATTCGATAGCCCAAAATGCATAACCAGACAGTAATCTGTTCACAACAGTATTTCTAAAAACACATATTAATGCCAAAGAACAAAAGATCTAAATCACTCTAGGCCTGGAGTAAATCATTATCAACTTTGATTACTTTGTAAATATTGTCTAGTACAAGTGCACAAAGAAAAGAAAATTCCTATGTCACGATAGGAAAACCTTACATATCGAAATCAAGCTAGTAGTCATAGGCAAATATAACTCAATTTGTAGGACTGTATTTAAGAAACTCATAACAATTAAATACAATGGTAATATTCAAGAGTACTCCTAACCAGTCTCTATAGGAATAGAGATGAACCCCATAACAACGAATTCCTAAATCGGAACTGTTACTTCATTGACCAGAACCTGGAGTGGTACAATCCTACGAATATTGAAAGCAAGGAACTCGAATACCTTTTTTGTATGGAAAGATCAAATATATGAGGATTCTTGTACACTTCAATCCTGCACGAAGAATACAAAGATTTTGATTAGTATTATTATGATCAGAATCCTTATGATGAGTATAAATCAAATTACCAGATAAAGTAACATAACCATAAAGTAAGGGTAAGAGAGTACGAATGATTACTTAACTTGGGTCTACAGCAAAAATCACTACGCCTTTTGCATCCCTGTGAAATGTCAGCCATGATCCCAAGAGGGGTAGAGAGGCCAACGACTGCCTAATGGGTACCCTCACAATCAAAAGGGGCCCATCATTAGCTTTGAAATCCAACTTAAAAGAGAAAAAACGAAGAAACTGCAGAAGCAAAATTAATTATACAGAAAATCAATTATTATAAGGAAGGATGCACAGCAATACAGACCTGTGTGTCGGAGCATGGAATGGGATGATCCCATTATCAATTACATTCAAAAAATTCTTGAATTAAAAGAAAACTTAAATGAATTTCATTCCCTGGATACAACTTAACAAAAGAGAACGATTAAGTCTTCAAACCCTCACAAACTATGGACAAGGGAATCCTTTGGCCAGATGCCATAGGCCGAAACTAAACAATACAATGAAGAACATAATACAGCGTGTACTATATTAACATAGCTAGATATTCTTAATGCTACCCCATTGGCGAATCCATGTCAAAAGTAAAGGACCCAATTGATGTGGGGACTCGGACATGAATCTCCCTTTGATAGTTGGGGAAAAACTCGTTACCACTCAAGGTCGAGGACCCAAGAAAACCATAGATCTGTAGGAGGTATAACCATGAATGGTTATTGTACTCCACCAAATGATAGAACCTCTGAGGGACGCAAATAGGATCTTTAGTCTGTCTCAAAACCCGTAAGGTGGAAGGAACCGAGAGAAAGTAACAATGGTAAGGTTAGATCCGTTGGTAAAGCTAAACCTTATCGAGTGGACTATTATTACCGAAGAAAAACCCTAATGCGACCATGAGAGAACGAGCTAAGCAATCTAACAGTTGGCTAACCGAGAAATTTAATACACGGAGTCCATCTTTTGAAGAAGCGAGATTTTAGAGTTATCACAACCAGAGGAGTCTTACCTTTTGAGAAAAATCATGTCGAAATCCGCCATTATCCGAGTAAGCCCGACTCCACTAGAACGTTGAACTATGCATCTATGAAATTGAAGCAGGGTGTCATGATGAACAAACGAGGGGAAAATTTTAACACAGAGCCAAGCAGACAATGAATAATAGACCCGGGAAAGCCCCGTAAGTGAAGTTGATGGTGTTAATGTAGAGATGGTACCCAGCCATGTGACGAAGGTGTCATGGAAAACCCTAGCTAGGACTTCATTAAACCAACATTGGGAATGGGGGGCATATGACAGTCTCCCATAAATGTCATTGCGCAGGGTTCATTTACACCCTGACAGTCGCATATCGGTTGTTCAAAAATCTATAACGATAAGCAAAACTATAACGATCAATTCACTCTAGTTAGGCCACCACACTCTTCTCTAGTCCGCTAAATGCTCTGTCAGTGTTAGTTCAATTCTAAGTCTAATGTGTGGAACTAACTAGATCATACCAGTCAGTTCAACTGCCCACTATCACGTGGCAGGTGGATAGAACCCGTCCCACCATAATGCGAGGGATAATTCTCATTAATGTGATGATAGGACTAAACTTAATAATGTTTGTCTTCATTGTTATGCATATAGTGTGCATAGGACAAGTTGTTATCCCTTAGTGTATATTCTTATATCGTAATTTCCTTAGTTTGCAGTGGGTATCAAACTTATACATTATAGTTCATAGTATATAACTATATGTACTTAGGGACTTGCGTAAATCGATTGTTTTTCTATATGGTGGATAACCAAGTTATATATGGTGACATTTACTTTGATGGATCACCAAGTTATATATGGTGACATTCACTTGGGTGTCAAACTACCACCCTTAAAGAATAAAATGGAGTTAGAATTCCTTTTCACTTGTTAAAGTTATGGTGTACATGAAATGCATAAAGAAGAAGAAATGTTAATTCACAGTTTAGTGTTACTAAGTATACCTTAGAAAGGAAGGAAAGTTTAATAATGATCCTAACAAAAAAAAAAATATGTTGAGAAATTTGGGGTTCATTACACTATGAAAAAACAAAAAAAAGATGGGCAGGAAGGGAGTATTATCTTATATTTGCAACAGTCCTATCGTGTTTGAAAAAAGCACACAATTTTTTAGTCAACTTGTCATCATAATTTTGGGTTAGCATGACCTTAGGAAGTTGAGCTCCTTACAGAGAGTTTACTCCCCTGACTTGTTACTCTTCCAATCCCTATGGAGAATTCAATTGATGCCTCCTGCATCTCATGGTTTCATCATTGAGTCTATGCTGCCAGAGTCTTCCATATGTCTCATGCTCTTGTTCAAAGGATGTCTATCAACCTATGTCAGTCATTCCTCGGAACTCTTGACTTTGCATGTCGGCCATACCCTCAATTTGTCTCAGAATCACATGAAGTTGTAGTCTTATTTCCCACCCTGGACCTACTTTCCTCATTGTTTTCCTCATTGGATGTTATTCAAAGTGTCTTTTTCATGTACCGCTTGCACCTGGCACACGCGAAAGATGCACATGGTCATTGGCTCGTGAACATGTTCTTCATCCGATTTCCTACAAATCATCAAGCTCATGCTTTGTACCTTGTGTTGAATGATGAGAGATGCCTTAATGCTCTCCTTTTAGTGGGTCTCCTTCCATCGACTTCAGCTCATCTATTCTAAATACGAGACCTAGAGTCCTATGAGTACCTAGAGGCTTGCAGTCATTAGTGGCAAGGTTTCTCACCATCAACAGTTGGGAATACATAAATGTCTCTTGATCGATGGATTCTTCAAGTGTTCGACCCCGACTCCTTTATTCACACTTGTAAGAATGTACTCGGTTCCTTGATATCTACTTTTATCATCGATAGGTTGTCTCGTGTATGTTAATGGTATATCTCAATAATCAGTAATCAAATGAAGTCTCATTGTGTTCGACCTCAAGTCCTTTATTCACATGATGTAGAATTGCACCATTGAATATTTTTCATGGATTTGGATCATCATCAACTATCTTTGGTGTGGAAAGAATCTTGGACCATATACAAGATTGGTGTGATTTGTTTTGAATTATTAGCAAGGATCTTGTAATTATTTACTAGTTGGATTTTAGTTTTTACTTATTAGTAAATGGTTGTAACCACATGAGAGGAAAGTGGATCTGAATTTATTTGTTGCTTATCCTATTCTCAAAGAAAACTCATGTATAAATAAAAGTGCCTTCTCCATTCCAAGGGGAGGAATTTTGGAGCAATGTCCAATTCATGATGGAGTGAATAAAAAATTTCAGGATCTTATCTTATATGGATTGTAAGTATGTAATTTTATTGTGTTTTATGATTTGACTAAATTATATGATGTCATAGTTTAATTCCCTGCTATGAATTCTTAGGAGAAAGAGCTCGCTCCATGAGAGCATGGTGGTTCTTTATTTTATTTATGAAATGTTATCTTGTAGTTAGATTTCTTCATTAAATACAAGCATGGTGTGTTTATTTTTCGTAAGAATTGTGTGATGCTTTAAAATGCTTGCTTTTAATTTGAATATTTGATTGCTTAATTTTCTTACGCCTTTACTTTATTTTCATTCTTTTAAATTATGTTCAAGTGTGTTAACGACTGTGCCTGTTTTGTTTCTGGAAATTTTAGGAAGTCGTTAACCTTGATATCTTGAAAGAGTCATGAAGCCATAAGAGTCGAATCTAGGATTATTATATTTATGGATTAGGTTTTATATCACAAGATTTATTTGATTTGGTTTTATGCTTGGTAAAGCTATGGGAGTTGTTAAGTCTTGGCTCCTGCAAATGATTTATTGAGTGAATTGGATTTTGAACTTTGTAGGATTAGTTTAGTTGCCTAGTCTTGCACATACAATTCCAGTGTCTCACAAGCTTACAAGCCTCCAGATTGATAAAAAAAAAAATTAACTAGAATGGTTATGAATTTTATTAATAGGGAATTCCAGCTGGCCATAGCCTTACAACCTTCATAAAAAGTCTTCGACGTTCTATTACATGATGTTGTATTTTTCAAGGAACAAATTTTTTTACTGGATCTCCATCATTTATGTTGAGTTCTCCTTGGGCCAAGAGACAACCTTTGTTGGCTAATTTGTCTGCTTCTTTATTTGATTCTCTGAGAATATGATAGCATTTGAAGGAGGTGAAATCTTGTAGAATATGTCTTAGCCTTTGCAGGTTCTTGTTTAGGCCAACGTCATTAAACTGTCCTTTCGAATGTATCATTTTGATCAATATTTCAGAGTCTCCAAATGCTTGCAACTCCCGGTGTCCTCTATCTTTGTCTATTTGGCAGACTTTTATCAAACTCGGGATTTATGCTTGATTGTTGGTTCGATGTCCGAGTCCCCAACTAAAGGATTCTTGTATTCTCCCTTCAATGGAGTAAATAAGTCCTCCAGCTCCCACTATCCCAGGGTTTCCCTTGGAGGCGCCATCAAAGAAAACTGTAGTTATTCCTTGCTTCCTCCACCAACTCTGGAATATATCATGATTGTCTCTTAGCCTCCATTTAGTTTTGAGATGGGGTTTTTCAATGTTGTGGGTCCAGTGGGTAAGCACAAAGGTACCGAGCCAATTATTTTCTTCTTGCTGCAACGAGATGTCGACTTTGTGGTTTTGAGAGTTCAAAGTTTCTAGGAGAAGGCCTTTTGCATTTGTTGCTACCATGTTGGGGGTCCATGTTGTATTGTTGAAAGTTTGCTCGTTTCTTGCAAGCCACAGCTTCCAACACACATATTTGGGGATGGAGATCCAGACTCTGGCCCATAATGAGTTCAATGAGAGTGAAGGGTAATGTTCCTTCCAAGTTGTGAAAAGATCTACTACTGAAATTTTAGTGGGGGCAACAACCTTCAGACCATGGAGGATGAGAAGCCAAACTTTGTTTGCAAATAGGCAGTCTACAAACAAATGATCTGTGGTTTCCATGGCTTCTTTGCATAATGAGCATCTGTGTGGGCTAACAATATTTCTTTTCATTAAATTTTCGCTAGTCAGGATCCTATTATGCATTAAAGTCCAGAAGAAGAAATTTACTTTGGGTATCACCATTGAATCCCATACCTCCATCCAGAATCTTGCAGAGAGGGATCTATCTCTCTATGGTTGTAGTAGTTCATAGCCTTTGGCTGAGTAGTACGCTCCTGAAGGTCCCCAATCCCAATTGTCTTCTTCTGCCTTGTGCACCGGAGCTGCATCTCGAAGCTCCTCTTTGAGCATTTCTAGTTGCTAAAGGAGGTGATTTGGAACGTTGTTGAAATGCCAGTTTGACCAGAAGCCATTGTCATCCCAATTTGAAATGTCATAGATGCTCTGTATTCCTCTGTGCTCGAGAAATTCACAAATTTCAGACATACTAGCTTTTGATGAAAGGGGTGAATTCCCCATTATCCGATCTGTCCATAGTTTGACCCGCTTGCCATTTCCTGGGATGTGATACAGGTTTTGGATGAAAAATCGCGCTCCTTTAATGCACAGTTTCCATAACAGTGTGCTCTTCCTGTTGTTGACATTTTGTAAATTCCTAATTTTAGCATTTGGTATGTATTTGTACCTCAACGTTTTGCTGACAGGGTGAATGGGATCACTATGCATCTTCCACAGAATTTTACAGCCCAATGTTGTGTTAACGAGATATGGATCTCGGATTTGAAGCCCACCTTCTCTCCGGGGATGCTTTACTGTATCCCAGTTGACCAGATGAAATTTGCGTTGGTTCCCTTTCCCACCGTGCCACAAGAAGTCTCTCAGATATTTGTTGATTTGCCCAGATATTGACTTGGGTGCCAAGAGATAGGACACTTGATATATCGGCAATGATGAGAGGACTACTTTTATCAGAGTTAGTTTACCTCTGTGAGTGAGCTAGTGTCCCCCCCATGCAGCAATTTTACCTTTGATTTTTGTTATAACTCCTTCCCATAGGTTGACTTTGTTTATGCCCAATGTTAATGGCAACCCAAGGTATTGAATCTGTTCCCATTTTGAGTGCCTAGTGAACCCCAGGTTGCGTGTTATTGTTTGTGTTTCATGCTCTGCTGCATTCCAACTGTAAACAGCACTTTTCCTTTCACTTATCAGTGCTCCAGACACTTTTCAGTATGCTTGAAGAGTATCCTTGAATGCAGAGGCTACTCTATTAGAAGCTCCTCCAAGCATGAGAGAGTCATCCGCGAACAGGGCGTGATTTAAAGGTTTAAGCTCCTTCGTTATTCTCAAGCCTGGGGTAGCTCCTGTTATCCTATCCTACTCCAACTTCCTGCTGAGTGAATCCACCATTAAAATGTACAGAAATGGAGAGAGGGGGCAGCCTTGCCTCAACCCCCTTGAGGATTTAAAAAAATTTGTTGGCCTCCCATTTACCAAAGGGGCTATCCATGGGCTGTGGGTGCAGGCTTGTATCAAATTTACAAACTCTTGCTTGAATCCAAAGGAAAGAAGCACTTGATAAAGGAAGGATGACTTTACTCTATCGAAGGCGTTGGCCATGTCTAACTTAATCAACATGCCTTTCTCTTTTCTGAGATTGTTAGAATGCATAGCTTCCTGGACTTGGATTACATTGTTCAGGATGTGTCTCCCTTTGACGAATCCTCCTTGCAAGTCTGAGATGAGTTTGCCCAACGGAGGCTTTATTCTGTTTGCAAGGAGTTTTGCAATTATCTTGTAAGAGGCGTTGCATAGGTAGATTGGCCTGAACCTATCAAAGGAGACAGGATTTGTTTCTTTCGGGATTAATGCGAGGAAAGTTGAGTTGGTGCTGTCGCCCAATTTTTCTTTCTGTAGGAATCGTTTTATCATTCTGATGAGGTCAGGTTTGATTATATTCCAGCATATCCTGTAAAAATGAATGGTAAACCCATCTGGCCCTGGGGCTTTGTTGGGGTCCATGGACCAAATGATTTTGTTGATTTCTTCTTCGTTGGTTGGCCTCAATAGTGTTGTATTATCTTCTTTTGTGACCAGTGTTAGAATGTTCTTGAGGAATTCTTTATTGCCTTCTTCATTATCATCGTTCTCTTTGTTGTAAAGATGGTGGAAATGAGAGACAGCAACTGCCTTTATTTGGTCTATTCCTGTCCAGAGCTTCCCGTCGTTGGTTGTAATCTTAGTGATGTGGTTCCTGGAGAGACAAGCTTTATATTGACGGTGGAAGTAAGATGTGTTCTTGTCTCCAACTTCCATCCAAAGGCTGCAGGACTTAAGTCTCTAGTATTCTTCTTTGTTTCTAAAGGAGTGGTAAGTTTTGCATTGGGTTGCTGGCTCCTTATCCAAATCTGTTTTAGTAATATCTATTGTTAACATTTCATTCTGCAACTTTCCCAACTGTTGCACTGACTCCTTTCTTTGGGTATTGGGATTGCTTACTGGGAGTTTGCTC
>JZKD02S1666858.1:122518-140862 GCA_000966675.3 Picea glauca
ATCCACTTTTCTCTCATGTGGTTACAACCATTTACTAATAAGTAAAAACTAAAAACCAACTAGTAAATGATTACAATATCTTTGCTAATAATACAAAACAAATAAGACTAATCTTGTCTATGGTCCAAGATGTTGAAATTATGCCTATAATGGGGGGGGTTTGAATCGATATAAGATATGTTTTCTTTTCTTTAACCATTCATCAATCATTCATTAATTGAGAAACAATAATCACATATAAATTCAAATCACAGTGCATAGAGTTTAACATGAAAACCCAATTGGGAGAAAACCATAAAACTTATCTTTATAAATTCATGTAGGCACCAACCTATTGTTACAAAGATTTTAGAAACCAACCTACTAGAGACACCAATCTCCTCAACTAAGCACCAACCCAACAACACCTGTAAGAACCAGCCTATTACTACAATATTTGCAGGAACCAACATGCTAGAGACACCAATCCCCTCACCTGAGCACCTACTCAACAAGATATGTGTAGACACCAATCCAAAATCTTCGTACACATAGTACTTTTGACTTCACCTGCATGATTCATTCCACAAACAATCCTTCAAACCCTAGTCACATGTCTCCTTCATGCCATATCCAGCCTCATAACATAATTCCATAATATAATCCCTGATGGAAACATCACAACCTCAAAATAATGCATACAACAACATCACAAGCTCAAAATAGCACACACGACAACATCATAGTGACGAAAACATCACAACATCAAAATAGCACATATGAAAACATCATAGACCTATATTGCACCTTGAGAACAAGAAATACCCTAAGAAAATCCCTTAGACTTCTCTTGCACACCTTTAGATCCAAAAAATACACCCAAACACCTTTAGCACACCTCAGATCACTTCTTCGCACCTCGGACTTGATCTCTTTCTTGGGTTCCCTACAAATTCGCACATATATCATGTATTTATAGTAATTTTTTCCCCACTTCTTAGGTCAATCTGTAAATATTGGCTGAGTCGACCTCAATTTTATGGTTGGGTTGTCAGACGAAAAAATTCATATCTCCTCGTTCCTAGGGAGTTAGAGGGAATTCCATATACCTTTGGAAAGGTATCGGAACAAGATTTCCAACCATATAACTTATTCTTCAATTTTTTCTAGGTATGTGTTATCACATGAAGTTGTCATCAGTCGTATGTAGTTTTTGTAGGCCGACCAAGTCCTTAGTTTACACAGGGAAAAACCATGAGTGAAATGCAGCATTCAAAGCCGTCCATTTCGAGCTTAAACACAAGTAGGCAGGCTCGATTTTCATCAACGGAGATCCCATGTACAGTTCATATCACCCATTAGATCGAGCAAAGAATAAGTCACAACTGTTAGATCTCATTGGAGAGAGATCGACAGTGGGGAGGCATTGCGGGGATCAGAAAGAAAATTAAAGTTTCTGCAAGTTGTGAGCTCTTAATCGCTCAGGATCGTTGATGTTGTTAGATCAACAGATCAATGGTGCCTATTGATCCTGCTATGAATGAGCATCTTCGCATTGCGGGGATCATGGAGGAAATTAAATTTTGTGCAAGTGGTGAGCCCGCAATCGCTCGTGGCCATAGATATTCAAGCAAGGGACGCGTGCCTGACGATCTCGCACTCTGGGAGGAAGCAAGCAGAAGCTAAGTGAGTAAAGGACTCTCAAGGGCTCGAAGTCCCAAAGTAAATCTAAGCCATTGAAGGCTGAGGATGTGCATCGATAGATCTAACACTCCAGATATATGACACTTCGGAGGATTGTGAGAGCTATGCATTGAAAAATCATGAAGCCCAAACTCCCAAAGTAATTGTGGACCATTAATCTCAAATCATTAAGAACAATTGATCTTTGCAAGAGTATCACCTGAAGTCTCGAAGTTAATAAGAGGCTTCCACGTCAACCAGGAGAAAGTGACTTCAGGATATTTCCATCCAAGCATCCCGAAGTCCTGAAGTAACGTCAGGTTGACACGTCGCTTCGGGCCCTACCACTCCACGGGTGTTTTTCAGCTCAACACATGGCGCTCATCCATCACTATTTGTGACATTATATAATGTCAGGCCACCACGCTAGATTCAAGAGATCGTCCTTCGGGAGATATTCTTGCTCGACATTCAAAGCTCTCAAGCGCCAAAATTGGCTCCATCTCTAAGAATGGTTTAAAGGATTCTAGAGTTGGTAGATGGATAAATTTTAGTGGGGGCACTAAAATAACAGGGTTTCCCATATCATGGAGTTGCATAATATTGACGACCACACTTCATTGTGGGGACGGAACATGTCTGAACGTTAAAATTCTAGAGTGGTCCCACAATCGAAACCATGGTATAGTGAAATAGGTATGTGGCAGTTGGTGGTGGATTGCAGGGGCCGGAGCAGTATGGACCCAAACCACCTTCGGTAGCTTCCGCAATCACGTGCTTATATGGGGTCCAATCTGAGATCAATGTGTGGCAACATAAATTGGGCATTAAGCCAAATCATCAAAGGAGCATCGTAAGGAGAAGCAAAGCGTTAGTAGACCATGACCAATATATCACTAGAAGAAAGAGAACAATCAACTACCCCCTTAAATGGAAGCATGGAGGGTCTGGCCGAGGAGACAGAATATTATCAGCCCAAAGTACCGCAAAAGGTAGTTTTCCACATCTTGATCCTAAGAAGTAATCAATTAATGAAAGAAGGACCGGTGGTTGAACTATAGACTACCCCCGTTAAATGGAAGCATGGAGGTTCTAGCCAAGGAGACAGAAAGTTGTCATCCCGAAGTACCACAAAGGGCAGTTTCTCTTGCACGTCCATACTGACCAGAGTTTCCTTCTAATAGAAGGAACATGACAGACAAGAGAAGACACTAGCTATTGTCTTGATTATAAATACAACATATGAATGATTTGAGAGGGTCGGATGGTTGAGAAGAGCTCCCTGTTTGTAATATTTTGACTAAGCATAGTTGTTCTTCAATTATGTATGGGACTTGAGACATTTTCATTAATATAAATCAGATTCCTTTCGCCATCTTGTTTCCTCTCACTCTGAAATGCTCATGATTGGATTATCCATATGAGATGTTGTGTTTTTGTTATAATGGATGTTTGATTATAATGTTGCTATGAATGTTTTTCAATGTTTTTAACTTTAGTTTTGATGCAGGAGCATCGTCATCAAGTAGACGTGGAGAGACAACTCAGCACCTTAGCGTGCCTTTGAATCATTTTGGAATATGAAACATCGATGTTTCCTACAAATCTTTTTTCTTTACTAATTGAAAACTGAGGAAGATCAAAACGCTTGGGAGAGAGTGATCTGGGAGTTTCACTCCTAGACCTCTAATGTAATGGAAATCAAGTAGCAGTTAGTTTTTTTTCTCGAGTAGTCAGGGGGAACCCTAGGAACCTTTTGGTAGAAGTAGGAATATTATACGCCCAAACGAGTTTTTTGTTGAACATAGAGGATAGTTGAAACTTTTTAAAAGAAAAGAAAGCATTGAGACTCAGTAGCAGTCCAGCTTTTGTAAATTCTTGTACAGACATTCATCTTAATAGAAAGATAGTTTTTCTTGCATACGAACTTTTTGTGTGGTTATGTGTATCTGATGAATGTTATCTATCTGTGTGTATGTATATTGTATATAGGTTTCATTTACAGTAGGAAGATATATTCCTCTATCTTTGTTGATTTGAAATATCATTTGGGGTTCTTTAGGTTGTGCAAGGAGTGCACAACAAAACATTGGAAGTTCTATAGCCAGCGCAAGGAGTGTGCATCGAAAATCTGTGGAGTTAGAAAATAACGTGCCAGGAGGGCACACCCAAGCGACTAAAACTCAAGGGAAGCCTCTAGGTTACTGAATACCTTAGAGGAGAAACTATGCAGAGGGAGCATAGAGAGATAGAGTCACTGAGAACTTTGTAGAGCTCTGTCAGGCGGGCATCGAGCAGGTTCAAGTGTGCACAAAGAGAACTCTCTGTCAAGTTTAAGGAGGAGAGTATCGGAGAAAGATACTCACAGAGTTACTTAATAATCTGTAGGAAAGCTCTGCTAGTGTGCATTGAGTAAACGCAGGGAGTGTGTTATTCAACCTGAAAGAGTTCAGGCTTCAGGAGGAAGATTTTTACAAGGAGTGCACTATGCCAACTCTTAGACGAAGTGTTGAAATTCTGAAGCCGTTTGAAGGCTCATTCGAGTGCAAGGAGTGCGCAGAGGCGAACTTGTTCAAGTTCGAAATCTCAGGAGAGTGTTGAGTTGCCAAGAGGGCACTAGAAAATTCCTTTGAAGGAATAAGAAGGGCGAGACCTTTTAGAGTTCTGAACCAGTTTAAAGTTCAAGAGAGATAATGCAAGAAGTGTGCGCAGAAGTGAACTTATTCCAAGATTTAGAAGCTCAAGAGGAGTAGTGAGAAATTGCACACAGAGCACAAGTCTGTGCCAGAGTCAAGGAAAATCTTCATTGTCAAATCTCAGGAGGAAAAGCAGAGTCGAGACCCTTTCGACCAGTTTCGCAGGAGAATATTCAAAGACCAAAATATTTGAACACTTAGAAAATTTCCTAAGTCTGGGAGAACAAAGAATATCAGGAGGAGGAGTGACAGCAACCATCAGATCAGGTGCAGGAAGAGATATGGACCATCGGATCAGGGTCTGAAATGAAGGAGGAACCACGAGGAGAAGGAATAGATCCCAGCCATAGGATCTAAGTGCAGAGGATTGACAGTCATCTAATCCAGGCAAAGTGCACATGCCTTAACCTTTTGTGTGCACAGGAGAGTGGACTTGTTGAAGTCCCGAAGTCTCGAAGTGAATAGGGACCATCCATATTCAAGGTTGACAGGTGGCATAAGATCCATAACTCTGGAGCAAGAGAACTTCGAGAGTTTTGTGGACAAGGAGAAAGTGAAATCTCCGAAGAGACGAAGTAGATCTCGACCGTTGGTCGTTAGGAGATACGTGTCAATAGATCAGAGATTTCAAGGGAAAACACTACAGGAGAAAGCAAGTTTGCAGAAGTTGAAAACCTCGAAGCACAAATAGCTGAAGTGAATCATAGTCATCCGATTCAGAAGGACACGCGGCAGAGATCCATGAACTTCAGGTGAAAATACTTCGGGAGAAAGTGAGTGTGCAGGAGTTCAGATTCCCAAAGCCCGAAGAGCTGAAGTGAACCACAATCGTTGATCTATGAACGAAACGCATCGATATGTCATTGTCTTCAGGTGAAAGCACTCCAGGAGAAGGTGAAGACTGAGAGTTGAAACTCCCAAAGCCCGAAGAGAAGAAGTGAACCATAGTCATTGATCTATGAGGGACACGCATCGACAGATTGATAACTTTGGGTGGAAGTACTGCGGAGGAAGCTAGAGTTGAGAGTTGAAACTCCCTAAGCCCGAACAATCGGACTAGATGGGGGTCGTCAATCTGTATGAGGACATGTGTGAACTGATTTTGTACTCTGAGTAAAACACTCCAAGAAAAGGTGAGCGTAGAGAAGTTGAGAGTTCTGAAGTCTGAAGTCTCGAAGAGGGCTAGTGTTGTAGATTTGAGGAGGACATGCGGCAGGAGATCTGCCATTGCGGAGAAAGTCACTCTGGAAAAAGGTGGAGGGTGTTGAACAAGAATTCCCGAAGGAAGAGAGCATGAGTTCATCTAATCCCTCTATTTGCTAAGGACAATTGTCAGCAAATCTTCCACTTTGGAAGATAGCCATTGTGAAAGAAGCAAGGTTTGAGAGTTGAAAACTCTGAAACCCAAATTGCGAAGCAAATCACCACTGTTGATTTGAAAGGGACATGTGTTGATAGATCATAAGGATGTGAGAATGTGTGATCCAGAGAGAAGGAAGGAAAGAAGAGACAGATTGTAACCGTTGATCAAGAGGCATCGCCTGAGATTGAATATCAACGGTTATGCCTGATTGAGGGGCCAGAAAGTGCTCAGACGTTAAAAATCTGAGAGCAGGCTGCAATTGAAACCATGGTATTGGCAAAGGGATACGTGGAAGATGGAGGTGAATTGCGGGGAGAAAAGCAGTGTGGTCTCAAACCACTTTTGGTCACTCCGCAATCGTGTCTTTACATGAGGTCACAACCCGAGGTCACATGCAGGAAGGGACCTAGCAAAAGGAGCTAGCACCTGCAAATTGAAAAGTTCCAAGAGCACTAAAGAAAGGGCCCACGGGTTTCACAAGACCTGCACCTTAGGAGAAAAGGGGGCCTGTACAGGTTGATTGGGGTCTAATAAATGCCCAAGAGTCGATCTGACTCCATGATTTGAACGATCCTAGACTAGGATGTTGCGCAGCCCCGAGGGAGAATAGGGGGGCCTCCATCAAGTGGTATCAAAGCTGATTTTTTTCTTGCAGACAGCAAGCAAAGGAGAGGGGATACAAGGGAGATAGTTTGATACCATCAAGTGGTATCAGAGCTAAAATTTTGTCTGTAGATTTCAGGCGAAGGAGATGAAGGAGATAGTATGACTACATCAAGTAGTATCAAGAGCGAATTTTGTCTACAGATTGTAGGCAAAGGTGAGAAGGTGAAAAGAGATAATCTAATAACAACAAATGGTATCGGAAACTTAATTGTTCCTGTAGATAGAAGGTGATGAGAAACAGAGTATTGATTCTCTGTAAATATTATTTCCAGGTGTGCAACAAATGGTAGATAGCAAGTAGGGTTGAAGACAAAAAATATGGCTTCTGAATGCCATAAGTGTGGTCGAGGAGTAGATCGCAAGCAGAAAAGTAAAGGAGAAATTGACAAGGAGCTCATTGAGATAAGAGAAAGAATGGAAGAGTTGATATTGAAGATGCAGCAGGAGACAAAGGTACATTGGAGGTATGAATGGCCTCTGAACGGGAAGGTAAAATGGTTTGTTCAAAAGTTGTTGGCCAGAAAGAAGCAACAAAAGTTGAGGAGGTGGCTGAGGGAAGTTGAAAACCTTAGTGACATAGAAGAGAAAGTGATTCACATATGTGAACCAGAGATTGGGAGGAACCTCAGTGATGAGGAGGAGGTGAGATCAGTTAAAGGTCTCATAAACTGCCAAGAGGGAAGGGATGAATTTTCATATTGCCAGAGGGGAAATGAGATGAGATCAGTTGATCTCATAGACTGCCAGGAGGGCAGAAGAGAAATCCCAGATTGCCAGGTAGGAAAGGAAGAAGAGATTAGACTATCTGAAAGTCTCATGAACTCGGTTGAGAGTTCATATCAACAAGGAGAGTTGGTGGAGAAGTATTAGAAATGCATTATGATCATTGGGGGAATTCAAATATTCCTGCCAAATAGTCCAACAGAGGCTAGTACAAGTGTTGCACATGTGGAGGTGGTGCAACAAGAATCCAAGAAAGAGGCCATGGGGCCAAATGCTTTTAAATCTAACTGTGTATGTGATGTAGGTACAACAAAGGAAAGACAGCTAGCAAGGATTGTCAAAGAGGAGGAGAAGGATTAGACATTGATGTCTTCCCTAGCAGAAAAAGAGGAGAATTCAGATGAATTTCTCACTCAATGGAAGCAAGAGATGAAGATATTGGAGGATTAGTTGGACAATCCAGAACCAGAAGATGGCTACCAAGAGACAGTCATGCAGATTGCAGGAGAAGAGTATTCAATAGAATTGCTCAAACATTTCAGCCTGGGAGCTCAACAAGAGATGACTGCAGCACTGGAGCTTGCAACAGAAGAGGAAGCAAAAAACATATATTTTGTTGAGCTGTATGAGGAATTGGAAGCCCGGGGAAGAAGAATAAATATGCAGAGTAGGCATATCCAACAAGTCAAGTTGGAAATGGGTGGAGGAGCATACCAGCCTAGAGAGAAGCTGGATAAAGATGGAGTTGAACCAACATAAGAGGAGATGATAGAAGTAAAACTGTCAGAGGAGTAAGCTGAGTAGAAACTCAGTGGTGAGACTACAGAACTGGAATATGCAACAGAGTGGCCAGCTAGTGCCATAGGAGATAAAGATAACATGAAGGGTTAGATTGATCAGATTGGTAAAAAGGAGAAAGAGCACACATTTCAATGTGCCCAAGAGATGGAGGAAGAAGATCATTCAGAGGAATGGCTCAAATTTTTCATCCAGGAAGCTGAGAAAGAGATTATTGTAGAATGTAAACCTATAGCAGAGGAGAGAGCACCAAATAGCATGGATCTTGTTGATCTGTGTGAAGAACTAGAGGCCCTCAAAAGAAGGGTAAATATACAAAGGCAGTTTATCCAACAAGTTAAGTTGGAAATTTATGGAGAAAATATGCAACAAAGCATACTGCAGGAGGAAAGCCAGCTAGTGGACCAGCTAGACAAATAAATAGAGGAAATAAAGAGATTGATGATGGAAGCAACACAAGAAACAATTGTCAGAGAAGTATGGGACAAAATAAAACCTGCAAAGGCAGCAGGGCAGAAGAGGAAGAAAGAAAAAGGAGAAAATGGACAACTCCAAGAGAAGGTATGGGACCCTAGAGGATCTCAACAACAGAGCATAGGGAACCATGAGCAGGAGCTCGTGATTTTCTCAGTTGTGGAGTATGATGTAGGAACATCGTCAGCAAGCACACATGGAGAGACAACTCAGGGCCTTAGCGCGCCTTTGAATCATTTCGGAATATGAAACACTGGTGTTTCCTACAAATCTTTTTTCTTTACTAATTGAAAACTGAGGAAGATCGAAATTCTTGGGAGTGAGTGATCTAGGAGTTTCACTCCTAGACCTCCAATGTAACGAAAATCAAGTAGCAGTTAGTTTTTTTTCTTGAGTAGACGAGTAGTCGGGGGGAACCCTAGGAACCTTTTGGTAGAAGTAGGAATATTGTACACCCAAATGAGGTTGTTGTTGAACATAGAGGATAGTTGAAACTTTTTAGGAGAAGAGAAAGCACTGAGACTCGGTAGTAGTCCAACTTTTGTAAACACTTGTACATACATTCATCTTAATAGAAAGAAAGCAGTTTTTCCTGCATATAAACTTTCTGTGAGGTTATGTGTATCTGATGAATGTTATTTGTCTGTGTGTATGTATACTGTCGATAGGTTTCATTTGCAGAAAGAATATAGATTCCTCTATCTTTGTTGAGTTGAAATATCATTTGAGATTCTTTAGGTTGTGCAAGGAGTGCACAACGGAACATTGGAAGTTCTACAGCCAGCGCAAGGAATGCGCATCAGAACTTTGTGGAGTTAGAAAAGAACATGCCAAGAGGGCACACCAGAGTGACAACAACTCAGGGGAAGCCTTTAGGTTACTGAATACCTTAGAGGAGAAATTGTGTAGAGGGAGCACAGAGACATATAGTCATTGAGAACTCTGTAGAGCTTTTCCAGGTGGGCATCGAGAAGGTTCAAGTGTGCACAAAGAGAACTCTTTGTCAAGTTTAAGGAAGAGAGTATTAGAGAAATATACTCACAGAGTTACTTAATACTTTGTAGGAAATCTCTGCTAGTGTGCATTGAGCGAACACAAGGAGTGTGTTATTGAACCTGAAAGAGTTCAGGGTTTGGGAGGAAGATTTTTGCAAGGAGTGCACCAAGCCAACACTTAGACGAAGTGTTGAAAGTCTGAAGCTGTTTGAAGGCTCGGTCAAGCGTAAGGACTGCGCAAAGGTGAACCTGTTCAAGTTCAATAGATCAGGAGAGTATTGAGTTGCCAAGAGGACACCAGAAAATTCCTTTGAAGGAAGCAGAAGGGAGACCTTTTAGAGTTCCGAACTGGTTTAAATTTCAAGAGAGACAGTGCAAGAAGTGTGCGTAGAAGTGAACTTATTCCAAGGTTCAAAATCTCAAGAGGAGTAGTGTGAATTTGCATGCAGAAGGCAAGTGTGCGCCAGAGTCGAGGACAATCTTCATTGTTAAAGCTCGGGAGGAAAAGCAGAGTCGAGACCCTTTCGACCGGTTTTGCAGAAGAAGATACAAAGACCAAAATATTTGAACACTTAGAAAATTTCCTAAGTCCAGGAGAACAAAGAAGCTCAGGAGGAGTGACAACAACTGTCAGATCGGGTGCAGGAAGAGATCTGGATCGTCAGATCAGGGTCCAGAAAGAAGGAGGAATGTGCGAGGAGAAGAAATAGATCCCAGCCATAGGATCTGAGCGTAGAGGATCGATAGTCGTCTGATCCAGGTAAAGTGCATGGGCCTTAACCTTTTGTGTGCATAGGAGGGTGGACTTGTTGAAGTCTTGAAGTGAACAGGGACTATCCATTGTCAAGGTTGACAGGTGGCATAAGATCCATAACTCCATAGCAAGAGAACTTCGGGAGTTTTGTGAACAAGGAGAAAGTGAAATCGCCGAAGAGCCGAATTAGATCCTCACCATTGATCGCCAAGAGCTACGCGTCAACAGATCGAAGATTTCAAGGGAAACCACTACGAGAGGAAGAGAGCTTGCAGAAGTTGAAAACCCTGAAGCCCTAATAGCCGAAGTGAATCGTAGATGTCCAATTCATAAGGACACGCAGCAGAGGTTCGTGAACTTTGGGTGAAAATACTCCAGGAGAAAGTGAGTGTGCAAGAGTTGAGACTCCCGAAGCCCGAAGAGCCGAAGTGAACCACAACCATTGATCTGTGAGGGACACACATCGACAGATCATCATCTTTGGGTGAAAGAACTCCGAGAGAAGGCAAAGACTGAGACTTGAAACTCTCGAAGCATGAAGAGAAGAAGTGAACCACAGTCGTTGATCTGTGAGGGACACACATTGACAAATCATCGACTTCAGGTGGAAGTACTGCGAAGGAAGCTAGAGTTGAGAGTTGAAACTCCTGAAGCCTGAATAGCTGAAGTAGTTGGGGGTCATCGATCCGTAGGAGGACATGAGTCAACCGATTGTGTACTCTGAGTAAAACGCTCCGGGAAAAGGCGAGCGTGGAGAAGTTGAGAGTTGAGATTTCTGAAGTCTGAAGTCCCAAAGCAGGGTAGGGCCATCGATTTGAGGAGGAAACGTGGCAGGAGATCTGTCGTTGCAGAGAAAGTCACTCCAGAAAAAGGTGGAGGGTGTTGAACAAGAATTCTTGAAGGCGGAGAGCAAGATTTCATTTGAGTCATTCATTTTCTAAGGACAGGTGTCAACAGATCTTCCACTTCGGAAGATAGCCATTGTGAAGGAAGCAAATTTTGAGATTTGAAAACTCTAAAAGCCAAATTGCAAAGCAAATCATGACCATTGATTTGAAAGGGACACGCGTCGATAAATCGTAAGGATGTGAGAACATGTGATCCAGAGAGAAGGAAGGAAAGAAGAGACAGATCATAGTCATTGATCAAGAGGCATTGCCTAAGATAGAAGATCAATGGGCACACCTGATTGCGAGGCCAGAAAGTGCTCGGACGTTAAAAATATGAGAGCGAGCCGCAATTGAAACCACGGTATTGGAAAAGGGATACGTGGAAATTGGTGGTGAATTGCGAGGAGAAAAGCGGTGTGGTATCAAACCAATTTTGGTCGCTCCACAATTGTCTATTTACGTGAGGGCACAACTCGAGGTCACATGCAGGAAGGGGCCTGGAAAATGGAGCTAGCGCCTACGAATTGAAAAGTGCTAAGAGCACTAGAGAAAGGGTCTGCGGGTTTCACAAGACCTGGACCTTAAGAAAAAAGGGGGCATGTACAGGTTGATTGGGGTCTAATAAGGGCCCAATGAGTCGATCTAACTCCTTGATTTGAATGATCCTAGACCATGAGGTTGCGCAGCCCCGAGGCAGAATAGGGGGGCCCGCATCAAGTTTCAAGAGGTTCTTGTGACTAAGTTTTTCTTCACCCAACTGCTTGAAGGCATAATGATTATAGAAAACTTATCCACCTTCTCCACTAAGTCTTCCTTCTAGCCACCTTTATCCTTAAACCACTGACTAAAGTTAATCAAAACCTCATTTTCTTATGCATGCTAGCCCAAATTTGTGTGTTAAATAATTCTTATGTTGAGTTTTGTCCATTTGACCTTTCATCATTAATTTACATTCACAAACCTTTTGATGGGTACTGGGCTTATCCTCTTGCAATCTTAGGGTGACTCTTAGTGCTAACATTAATGGCGTTGTTGCCGGGGAAAGAATTGAAGACATTTCCCTGGGATTGAATGACAAAGCATACTAATTCTGAAGGTGCATTAGAATTCAATACATTAAAGATTGGAGCTTGCACCTGGTGACTCCGTTGTTTCAGTTGTGGCTCCCAAAGGCAGACACACGAGGTCTACTCCACAGCTACCCATGATAACACCTTAAGTTGACCCAGAGAATATTATCAAGAAAGGAAAGGCTTCTCAAGAAGGCTATTCAACTATTTTACCAGGTACTCCTGGTATTTTACATGATTCTACTTTTAAAACTCCAGTAGCCATTTCCAATTCTCCTCTTTTACCTTCCATTGGAGTTTCTAAAATTTTTGATTTTGAAAATTTTCTTGTTGAATACTCTTATTTTAGCCTCAAATTGAAAGAATCAAATTTTGAAACCCTTGCTTCTCCCGATGTTGTAAGTTGGTTCAGGCTTGAGAATATTGAATATTTTCCTACTTTGGGCCTTCCTACTCCTCCTCCTATCAAAGTTGTTGTGACTCAAAAAGAGGAAACCTATTTTACCTTGAACCTTATACCATCTTCCTCCAAGAATCAAACGCTCCATCTTTCCCCAAAAATCCAAGTTGCATTCGTATATGTCAAAACTCCATGTCCCCCTTGTTCTCCTACAGTTCACAACCCAATGGTCGGTGCTAATCTTCCTAGGAATAGGATGGATGCCATAGTGGTTGGTAGGTATGCCCCTCTTGTTTTACCTCAGCTTGTGAATTCTCTCCCAGTTGGAGACTACCTTAAGTACATGCCCAAGTTCACAGGGGATGAAGACATAACTGTTGAGGAACACCTTGCAAATTTTTATAGTTATGTAGATAATCTTAGCATTGAGGATGAAGATGTATGGATGATGGTATTTGTACAGAGCCTTGATGGTGAGGCTAGAAAATGGTTTATGGGTTTGACTCTTGGATCTATTGTTGGGATTGAAGCTTTGGATGATGCTTTCTTGAGGCATTGGGGGGGGTAAAAATGTTTTCCTTTATTATATTACAGAATTTGGGTCACTCGAGAGGAAAGAGGGGGGATCTGTGTCAAATTTCTCAAAAATATTTAATAGAATGTACAACAAGATTCCCACTGAAAGAAATCCTACAGTAACCTCTGCCAATATTACCTATGCTAGTGCTTTTGACCCTGAGTTTTGCCTCCTGTTGAGAGAAAGAAGATCTACCTCTCTAGCTTATATGCAAGATGCAACTTTGGAAGTAGAATCTAACATATTGGCAGCTGAAAAACTTAGGGGAAAGTCTGATAGAGACAGAAGGAAAGGTAGGGTGGAATATTCAACCTCAGAATCCCCTGTTTTCCACCCTCAAGTTGATGAACTTACAAAATTCGTAAAATCACTTTTTGCCGAAATGGATAAGTTGAAACTTGAAGGAAAGCATAATTATAGGAACACACATAATGTTGATAATAGAGGTAATTTCAGAAGACCAAATAATACCCCTCAGGTCCTCCAAAGAGATCAAAGAAATAGGGATAGGGATTATCAAAAAGTCCAAGCCCCTCTCCAAAACAACCTTGTTGTTGATGAAAAAGGAGAGGATGAAGAAATTGATCATTAAATCCATTGTCTTGGTGACACCTCTTCATCTCCTCATTTAACCCAATCTTCATATGAGGAGTCTCTCATGGATAGTCATCTATATGAATTGAGTAAAGAAGAAAAAACAAATGACAATCCAAGTAAATACAACCTAAGGTCAAAAAACAAAGATGGGAAGAATGACACTTCTGATCAACCCACTAAAACAGAAAAGTATGTTAAGGCCGTGGTAGCTAGCAGCAAAGAAAAACATGCACAAAACCCCCGGGCATTGGCTAAGAGCCCTACCCCGGAAGTTAAGGAGATTCTGAAATCTCCATCCTCTTTTAACTTTGAGAGTGAGAATCAAAAAATTAAAATCTTTGTGCCTTTTTTGGAGCTGATTAAGAATGAGGAATTCAAAAGATATTTTTCTAAAATACTGCAGGTCGAGCCTTCCTCTAATTCCACAGATTCAGTCAACCTTCAAGATAAAAAACCAATTGTCATCCTAGGACCTTTGGTAGAGGATAGAGATGACTCTTCCCCCCCTTTCTACACATCATTAAACATTCATGATAAAGTGTTGCACAATTGCTTGATGGAATCAGGGGCATCTCATAACCTCATGCCTAAAACTATCATGGATGAGCTTGGGTTAGAAATTACAAAAACCTATCATGACCTCTATTCATTTGATTCCAGGAAGGTGAAGTGTCTTGGGGTTATTAAAGACCTGGTTGTTACCTTGTTCCAATTGCCAATGAAAAGTGTGGTCATGGATATTGTGGTGGTTGATGTCCCCCCTAAGTTTGGAACGCTCTTGTCAAGATCTTGGATCTAAAGACTAGGGGGAACTTTGCAAATGGACCTTTCATATGCCACCATTCCTATGTTTTGGGGACAACATAGAAGGATTTATAGGGAGGCACAATTAGCCTACATCATCAATGATGAAGCAAATCCTACCAACCGCCCTATTTTTGCACTTGATATTGATTTAGGATCCAGTATGTTGCAACTCACTGATGCTCCTCAACCACCTATTGAAATAAGAAATCAGTCTATCACCTCTTGTGAAGATCCTCCTCCTAATACCTCTGTTTGGAAGAATTTTTTTTATGGGGCCTCTTCTAAGGAAGGTGCAGGTGTTGGGGTAGTCTTTATTTCCCCTACCCAAGAGATCATATCTTTGTCTTACAAGCTTGAATTTGAAACTACAAACAATGTGGCAGAATATGAGGCTCTTGATTTGGGTTTAAGGGATACTAAAGACATGAATATCGATGAGCTAACAGTGTTTGGAGATGCTGAATTAATTGTTCATCAAGTTAAAAATCTATATCAAGCTAAGCACCCCATGTTAAGGACTTACAAAAATGAAGTTTGGGATCTCGTTGATAGTTTCTTCTTAGCTTTTAGTATCTCATTTGTTCCGAGAGAGGAGAATACTATGGTAGACTCCTTGGTTGTTTCAACAAGTAATTTCACAGTTCCTTTGCCCCCTAAACTCAAATATGATGTGGAAGTGAAGTATAGACCCTCTATACCTAACAATGTCAAACATTGGAAGGTTTTTTAGGATGATCTTGAGATAAAAATATTTATTGAGACTGTGGATGATTTTTCTTCCTTACATATTGATCAAGATCATGATACTGAAGAAATACCTCATGCTAATATTTTTTTGAATAAAATTGTTGACCATCATATTGTTCAGTTGCCTAGTAATCATATTCCAAAAGGACTAGTCCCCTTGGAGAGATTGTTTGATAGAAATGATGTTGTTGTTAAGGTTAAAGGTTCAACTAAAAATGTTGAAGTGACTGAATGCAATTTAGGTGTAGAGGAGGATCCAAAGTATGTTAAGTTGTCTAGCAACTTGTCAAATGAACAAAGTGTTGAGTATGTTAATCTTTTAAAGGATTTTGTTGATGTGTTTTCCTAGAAATACGAAGATTTAAGAACATATGACACAAAGATCATTGAACATAAGATACCTTTGAAAGAGGAGACCGAGCCTTTTAGGAAGAAACTCAGACAGATAAATCCCATGTTGTTGCCTATTATGGAAAAAGAAGTGAATAAGTTGTTAGATGCCAAAATCATCATTCCTTTGAGATGCTCTGAGTGGGTTGCTAACTTGGTCTCTGTAAGGAAGAAAAATGGGGAAATTAGCCATGTGTTGATTTCAGTAATTTGAATAGAAGCTCCAAGAAAGATAATTACCCCTTGCCAAAGATGGAGCACATTTTGCAGAGAGTCATTGGTTCATCTAGGATGTCTATGATTGATGGATTTTCTGGCTACAATCATATTTCTATCTTTCCTGAAGAGAGAGAGAAGACAACCTTTACTACTCCTTGGGGCACATTCATGTATGCTAAAATTCCCTTTGGGTTGATGAATGCATGAGTGACCTTTCAGCAAGTAATGGACATTGCCTTCATTGGGGAGAAGGACAAATTTGTAGTCACCTATCTAGATGACATTACAATGTTCTCAAAATCTAATAAAGAGCATTATCATCATTTGAAAAAAGTCTTCCTGAAGTGAAAAAAGTTTGGTCTCTCTCTCAATCCTAAGAATTATATGTTTGCTATGAAGGAAGGTAAGTTATTGGGGCACATTGTATCAACATAAGGGGTAAGAATTGATCCAAGTAGGGTAGAGGCCATCCAGACCTTATCTTTTCCTAGATCTAAGAAAGAAGTTCAGTCTTTCTTCAGGAAAATCAATTTTCTAAGAAGGTTCATCTCTAACTTTGTTGAATTAGTGAAGTACATTACAACCATGCTTAGGAAAGGGAATGAGGTGAAATGGACTATTGAGGCTCGAGAATCTTTTGATCAGATTAAAAAGGCCTTGACTGAAGCACATGTGCTCATCATCCCTAAGTATTCCAAGGACTTTCTTATTTTTTCCTTCACTTCATTTGACACATTGGTTGTTGTTTTGCTGTAGAAAAATACAGAGGGGTTAGAGAAACCTATTTCATTTTTCAGTAGAACATTGAGGGATGCATAAATGAGATATGAAATCATGGAAAAACAGGCTTATGCTTTGGTCAAAACCCTTAAGGCTTTTAGAGTATATATTCTGCATTCAAAGATTGTTGCATATGTCCCTTCAGCCTCAGTGAAAGAGATACTTATCTAGCCTAACATAGACGGGAAAAGGAGAAAATGGATTGCTAAAATTATGGAATTTGACCTTGAAATGAAACCCACTAAACTAGTGAAGGGCCAAGGTTTAGCCAGGTTGTTGGTTGAATCTAATTGCAAAGATTTAGGGGTTGATTTCATGAACATAAACTCGGAAAATTAGCAAGATGAGTTTGTTGATAAAGGCTCTCATGCCAGCCTAAATTTGGCAAAATTCTCTTGGTATGAAGACATCATATATTTTCTGCAAAAGTTGCAACCTCCTGATGGCTTGGACAACAACAAGGTGAGAGATTTGAAGCTTAAAGCAATCACATATTGTCTCATTGATCATATCTTGTATTGGAAAGATTCTCTAAGAGTTCTTTTGAGATGTTTAGATCCACAGGAAGCTCAAAGGGCCATAACTGACTTTCATAATAGCTTATGTGGGGGCCATCATTTTTAGAGAACCACAACCTATAAGATCCTCGGAGCTGGGTATTTTTGCCTAGCCTTTTTACTGATGTTTGTGCAAAGATTAGAGCTTGTGTCAGATGCCAAAAGTTTTTTGGAAAGCAACAGCTCAAATCTTTTCCTTTGAAGCCTGTGGTGGCGTCTAGACCTTTTCAACAGTGGGGTCTTAACTTCATTGGGGAAATCCATCCAGCTTTAAGTGGTCAGCATAGGTTGATATTGACTGCTATTGATTACTTTACCAAGTGGATAGAAGCCATTCATACAAGGAATGTCTCCCACAAGGTAATCATCAGTTTTCTCGAGCATATCATGTGAAGATTTGGTTGTTCAAGCAATATTGTTACTGGCAATGTCGTTTCCTTCAAAGCCGAACCATTGATCAAGTTTTGTGAACAATATGGGATTACATTAGTCCATTCTACCCCTTACTACCCCCAAGGAAATGGTTTGGCAGAGCCTTCTAACAAGAGCCTCATAAAGATCATCAAGAAATTGTTACAAGACAATAAGAAAACATGGGACTCAAAGCTAAAATTTGCCTTATGGGATGATAGAGTTATAGCAAATAGGTCACTTGGTGTTTCCCCTTTTCGGCTTGTATATGGGGTTGAGGCTATCTTTCCTACTCATCTTTCCTTTCCCGTGGAAAAATTCCTCCACGACTACCAAGGAGAACCTGATGATATGGTCAGGAGGATACAACAGCTGGTTGTTACACATTATCTTCATCATCCCTATGACTGTTAATGATGTAAACCTATATGTTGCCTTCATTGGGGTCAGTGGCCTGAGTTCCTGAAGAGAGAAGGGAGAAGAACTTTTCTTGAGAAAAGAAGTTTCATTTTCCCTAGTAAAAATCCTGTAAAAGACGAAGTTTGCAGGTTGCACTATAAGCAGGGTGGGAGAATGCCTAATTCTCGCAGGTTGCACCATAGCTGGGTTGCGAGAGGTTCACAGTTTTCTCTATAGGTAGGGTGTGAGAATTCTTACACGTGGGAAAAATGATCGTTTTCTTGAATCTTCTAGAAGGAGAAACTTCTATGGTGAGGTGGCATCCGAATGGTTTGGATCTTACTCGCTTTCATGATTTAGTGGGATCAT
>JZKD02S1666869.1:62540-78982 GCA_000966675.3 Picea glauca
CATTCTAAAAATGTGCCTTGTAGGGGAAGAACTCAACCATTTTCCTCATGTGAAAGATTGTTTTGGAAGCCTGAACACATGCCTATGGAGTCATCATCAGAGTGACCAAAATAATTTGTAACAAGCTGCTCGTAGTTTCAACTAGATTAAAAAACCCTTCTTTGATTTTAAGCCCTTTGAACTTTGTTTTAGCGTTACCAACATTTACAATTTCTCCAAGAATTTCTATTTTTTTTTTATCATTGTAGGCATTTAGGGAGTCATCCATATTAACAATTTCCTTGTCAAACAAAACCTAATGTTTTTTCAATAGACTAAACAACAAGATTGCATAGAGCAATGTTTCTGTGATTTATTGAACTCTAGTTTTGTTACTAAGTAACAACATTTCATGACATCTTGCTAAATCTTGGGTTTGTTGTTACCCTAAAGTCCTTAGTGTTGAAACTAGGTTTTGATACCATTATATCACACACTCATATCTTACTTATGAGAATCGAGGTATAGCTCGAGTTACAACTCTGAAGTAAACTTTTCTATGATCACTTCTTAATTGATTGTATGTAAATTATATCCCTAGATACATAAAGAGGATAAATACCAAATACTATGCAAATATTATGGGAGATCATACTTTCCTACTCATTGCATTGAATAATTGATGCAGCTGATAGAAGACATAAAGAAAAGGTGCTAGAATATCATCATGTTTTGCTTCAAAATTCTCCCCAATTACGGATGTAGAGAAACAATTTCATTTGAGATAGAAATACTTGGTATGAATAACATTAACTTGTGCCTTATAAGTAGCCAAGACACCCTATGTTGTTAATCCAAGAAATTGACTACAACTTATTCATTTATAAAATTTGGACTACAACCTAGTTTTGAGTTTTCAACTGTAACATGTTGATTTGATCCTCTCAAATATTGTAAGTGTTTCATTTCTATAGTTAATAATAATGACCAAAGCCAGTGGAGCTTGAGCGCTTAAAGGGGCTCTGATACCACAAGAGGGGAAAGGTAAGGGGGTGTAAGGGGGGTTTATGCCTAAAAAACATCTACCTTATGTTATCTTGAACATTCACTCATTCAAAAATATGAGTTGTCAAGTTAAAAGAGGTTAAGAGGAGTGGAGGAAACAAATTCCTCGACCTATGCCATCATTTCCTAAAAATTAGCAAGTTGACTCCCCTACATTCTTGGAACTAGGAAGAGTTGAAATAGGACTCTCTTGCCATATCTCACTCATGCAACAACAAGGAATTTTGAATAAGAAAGGGGGATAATTTTGCAGAAGAGGGAAAAAGAGGAAAAATAAGAGTTCTTGCTAAAACGGAAGGCTACCATAGCATGTGAGAGAATAACCATGAAATGAAGCCATGAGAGCTTTGGGAAAAGCCAAGAACCAAGAAAATTTATGTTGCAGTTATGGGACATCAACCTGGATCTTGCCATGTACAGACCGAATAATACTAAAGGGAGGATACTTCTGAGGAACTGTTGAGCAGAGAAGGTAGACCTCGTTGTGTTGTGTGGGAGGGAATTGTGGGTGCCAAGGGCTGCTATGTATTAAAAAACTCATCAGTAAAATATTAGTTTAGCAATATTCTTGCTTGAGTATTATGCGTTGCTTATTTTCCTTGCTAGTATCATAGCCTAGATAAGAGGTGGTGTCCATAGCAGACTACCTACAATTGTGTGGTAATCGCTTGCTCTGCTAGTTTCCTGGTCTATATCATTCAACACATAGGTTTTCATCTCTGTTCTACAAATTCATATGAATATTGGTTTGGAATTTTTTCTGTCTGTTGTTTCCATATTCGGGAAAAAAATTCATTTTTGTGCTTGCATCTTACAAAATATTTACCCTCTATTTTTTGGGCTCTGTTGGCGCGGAATTGATCAGACTAGGGTCCTTCTCAGGTTACCAACAAAAGGTACCATGTAGTCTAGATCGATGGCATTTTCATCTCCTCCAAAGAAAAGAAGTCTCACCCGAAGCACAACCAAGACAAGAGGATAGGGAAGGGCAAGGAGAATACTTACGTGGGTTTACAGAACCTTCAAGATTCATCCTGATCTTATGCAAGACAAACTAACTACATAACAGATCTGAACTCATACACGCAGGAACTGAAGCTACTTAGGTTGCAAAAAGCATTCATACACAGAAGCATCATAGGGAACTTATGAAACATAAAAGAGTACTGTAAAGATACAATTCAGAAGCATAAACACAGAATGGCGCAACATATTTCAAAATTTTGGATCCTTGTTTATATATTATCATTAGATCTTATCAGATACAACCTAAGAGATACAAAGTAATGCTTTGTTACAAAATTCTGGCTCTGGACCCATGTCACAAAGTTCTATTTACCCAAAATTGTATACATGTTACATTTACAGAACTCAAACCCGACCTATTAACAATAACAACAACAAGAAAAACAACAACCTGACATAACAAAAAGGGGGGAACCCTTTTACAATCACGAGGCAACCCTTTTACAGTTGTATTCATTCATATATATATAAGCTGAGTAGGGTCTTCTGGCTTTTGGGCTCACATTCTTTCTTGTTCTATTGCAACTGCTTTTGTCCTGCTAGTGTTGCACTGTCCTTTTCGCAACCGATTTCTGTTACTTTTCCTTGCTCTGTTGTCCAGCTTCTTCTGTAGCTTACACAACTCATGCTAAACCAAAACTGGGATTGTAGTCCTTCTTGTGCAACTTTTAATCCAAAAACGAAGGGCCCAACAGGCTCCGACCACAAGCCTTGACTCACCCTCGAGTCTTTCACAGCTTCAAGGAGCAACTTTTGCTTCCCCTTGTCCTCCTTTTCCTCTTTCCTTTCCTTTTCTCCTTGCAGTTTCTCTTCCTCTGCCTCTTAAAATGAAGGGCCCAAATCTGGGACCAACTCCAAGGCCCACTTTTTGACTTCCTGAAAGCTCCCAACTTTATCCTACCATTTCCTAGCAAGGAGTGAGGCTTCGACGACGAACTATTGGGTCGCATCTATGATACATTCCTTGGGCTTAGATGCGACCGAAGAGTTCCATTCAGAGTCTGTTGTTGCATTGACCTGATGCATTTGCATGTAAACTATCTGAATGATAGGTTGGAAGTCATGCAGCTCCTACTTAGCAACAGATTGTGCGTCAAACAGGGCATTCAACTCACTCTCTGCTTGCTGAATCTGATCAAACTTTTGTTGTTGTCCAACGAATCCATAGTAGCCACAACTTCTTCATTCAACGACTGGATTCTAGTGCACATGTCCTCCGAAGCCTGGTTGCACCTAACGATGATTCCCATCCAATCACTGACTTCTCTGAGAATCTTTGTGCACTCATATGTGCGCTTGTGTAGTGCTACTCGGGCATTGTTGCCTTCTATCACTATCTTCTCCATTTGCTCCTGCAACTTCCGAGGCTGTTTCTCTACCGCAAATGCACTTCCAGATGCTCGATGCAAATGGCTAATTGTGACCATGCTCCTTGGAGAAGTTCAATCTGATGCTCCAACTCTCCTGCATCGCTGGCTTCTGGCAGTTGGGGTGCAACCTTCGAAATTTTCGGCTAGGATTCAACAAGCCTTTCCTGAACTCTTTCCAATCTGTGGTCCACCTGGACCTTTGTGTGTTCTTCCCGTTTTCTGCATGCTTGCGCAAGGAGCACTTCCTCCCTTGTGAACTCTATAGAACTCTCGGCCTGCTGGAGCCTCTACTCTAGTTGATCAGTTGATGCCCTGATCATTCCAACCAACTGCGTTGTTGACCACTGTGCAAGGTTAACAAATGAAGGGGTTGTGTCCTTGGGTGCTCAGACCTGCAGTGGAAGTCCATTGGTCGTTGAATGTTATGAGGGAGTCTCTACCTCCTCCTCTCTTGTGGATGGTCCTGGCACAAGCCTCAACCTCAACACTGATGGCAGGAGTGTTAGAACCTCTGTTTTGGCCAGGCAGAGTTGCAACAACTCTGTGCACTACTGAGGGTTTTGGAGAACTAGCTCCATCTGCTCTTGCGCTCATGTTGCTCTTTTCCCTGAAGTTGTCTCTGGTTCCTTCTGAACCTCTGGTATATCCTCCTCTTTATGGGCCTCCACTTCTGGAGTTGCGCTTCCCATGGAACCCTCAACCTTGGCCGTTGAGGCAATGTGTTGGGGACTTTGAACTTGCGGCTTCTCAATTGTTTGGATCTCCGTCGAAGATGGAGTGTCCTTATGCTGCACAAAAGTTACGATCTGTTGGTCCTGGGCTTCAGGGTTCAGGCCAGTCAGTTGCAGTCTCTGCTCAGGTACTTATGGATTTGGACTAGAAAGTTCTAGTCTCTGCTCGGGTAACTCTAGGCTTGTTTCTGGGGGTTCTGGCCTTTGCTTGAGTAGTTATGGGGGATCGAGTTGCATGGGCTCTGGATCAGTGGTATGGGGTGGACTGTTGGTTTCTGGAGGTGGTGATTGGGGTTGTGGTGGTGACGGAGGGTGCTCAGTGGCGATTGTGGATGGCGGGGTGTCAGGCTCAAATTCGTCCTATATATGTATGATGGGGGTTGATCGAAACCCTGAGCGAGTGCGAGGGATGACGAATGAGAGGGATTGGGGGTTCAGAACTTTGCTCAACGAGACCCCTGTCCTGAACTTCTTGGCCACTAGTTCTGTAATGAACGCAATGTTAATAATTTCGTTGACATCCTTACCTGCCAACAGGGCTTACTCTGGCAGTTGTGAGAACACCGACAATGTCCTCTTCTTGCACTCTAATGGCTGCGTCTCCTCCTCTTCTTCGGAGTTCGTCTGTGTCGAAGCTTCTTTTCTTTAAGCCTCTAAGCCTGGGCTCGATCCTACCCCTGCTTCTTTACCTTTCTTCTTCAACATCTCGACAAGCAAAACATAGTGCATCCCCGACTTGTGCGGGTTGCGTTTAACTCCAGGCCATGACATCACCTCCTTGTTGAAGACCTCCTCGTCCAAGTAGAATGACAACATCCTTGAATGGAAGTCCTCCTTGTTGGCATACCTTGGCCATACAAACGTATGGTGTCGGTTCATGCTGAAGGCTATGTTCCTCGTATTGTAGTTGAGGAGCTTGTATGGAATGTGAAACCTCTGTGTTGCGTCAATGAGCCCATTGTATCACTTGGAGAATGTCATGTTGTTGAAGGCCGTGTTCTCTGAGTCTGCCCTTGAATGCCAGGGATCAAACATATTTGAAAGGCACCCTTTATCTGCCATCACTAACAATCTTCTAGCGGGTGGTGTCCACTTGAGAATTGCAAACGCAGGCAACAAGTATCCATATGTGAAGGTGCCTCCCTTCTCTTGGGCTTCCTCGCAATCCACAAGTAGTTCCTCCAAGAGGTAACTACACCAGTTGAAAACACCACCATTGGCGCAAGAATCCTCCACTGATAATGCACCCAATGTGCATTTTCCCTTGTAGTACAACCTCACGACTTTGATGGCTATGATGTAGCAGCCAGTCCTGACCGTCTCAGGTAGTATGGGGTCGATTTTGGCTATGCGCCCCCCCTCTATGTGTGGAACCTTTCATATAGGTTGGGCTCCCCTTTCTTTTTATCATGCTTGTTGGGACCCTGGAATCCTTTGGATTCATCTTCACCCTCGAGGGACAACCCCATAAGCTGGTGGATGTCTTCGACATGGATTGGATATCACCTATCCAACCAAAGACTTCTGTCATGCACCTTGCTGATCAGGAACTTGGTGCACCGCGCAACTTCGCCAGTGGTATCGAACACTAGTATGTCCCTGAGGTTCATGATAGTTGAGTTAAACAGGTTAATGAATTCAGGCTTTGGCACGAACTGCATGCCTCCCAACTCGTCTAGAGCGATACTCCAGAAAACGTCTATTTCAATCTGGGGGAACAAGACTTGATCGGTTAAGTCGAGATTAAGGATCTTGACCTGCTCCACCTTCCCCTTGATATCACCAACGACCTCAACTCGGGGGTCGCAGGGCTAATCTGGTACTGCATCTTTGGACACCGCGCTTTGACTTCTTGTAGCTCTCGGCATTGTGGGTTTTAGATTATCAGCAAATTCTGCGGCGACATGAGGATTGGGGTCACAACTATGGGTCTCAAGATTACACAAGGTTGCTCACTCTGAAGAATTCGAAAATCACTAAGTGCTTTCTGGCCACAATGCGTTCTACGACGAGTTCTCAGAGCCTTCTACTCGGGCTTAGCTGGAAAATTCAATAATAACTGTTGTTCATCATTACTGCATGGACGCAACTTGGATTTGAGTGGTCCGACGAGACTGGTTAACAGGGTAAATTCTATTGGGAGATTCTGGAATTTACTGTGCAAGTTGGATAGGGACATGGGCGATTTCAAAACTTACCATTTGACAGATGAGAATCCCGACATAAATACTGATGGCATCTTCGTGTATCGCAGATTTATGGCTTAACCGAAATCAGACAGAGTACCGTGATAGTAATAAAGGTTGCGACTAGACTGGGTTCATGTGGCACATGGACTCAGATTGTGTTCGGATTCGCTCTCCCTCCGACCACAAAGGGGTCCCCGTCATATTAATGACTATCATTAATGGGTTCTTGACACTTCTGATCCTACACTGCTGAGTAAGAAGTTCTTTATCAAACAACACTTAGACAAAAAAAGAAAATGAACTACATGTCGCGACGCAACATTGCACACATCGACTTTATTAACTGAATTTACATAAATTGTAGAAAAACTAAAATCTAACTACTATACATGCTCCTTCGGAATAGAGAAAAAGTCCTTTAGCTTATTTATGAGACATATAAGGTTTTAGGTGAGCGCCATTCACCCATCCTAGCCACAACATACCATCCATTTCCGCAAGCCCGACTACTCCAGAAGGTCGGATCTCTGCAACTATAAATGGTCCCAACCAATGCATGCACAACTTGCTTGGATGCTTCTGGTACGGACCATCATAGAGTAGGACCTTATCTCCTTGCGCAAATACTTTGGTCTTAATGTGTTCGTCATGCCAAGATTTTTGCCTTGCTTTCTTAACTGACTGATGGAAGTCTACTAAAAACCTAGTCTCTTCAAGTTCTTGTAACTCCATGAGTCTCTGCGCAACTGATTCTTCCTCCGACATGTGTGTGATCTGTACAATGTTCAAACTTGAAGTAATGAATTCTGTAGGTACCACAACCTCTTTCCCATAAACTAGCTGAAATTGAGTGAACTTGTGGAATTTCTTCGTGGTTGTCCTGTAAGCCCATAGTACTGCTATAATTCTGTCATCCCAATCTTCCTTGTTTGCGGAAAAAACCTTCGTTAACCCTCTCTCCGGAATCTTGTTGAACGCTTCTACTGTTCCATTGGCTTGTGGGTGGTAGGGGCTACTTTTATGATGTTGGATCAAGAACTCTGTTGTAATCTTTGGTGTGGTACTATTGATAAAATGAGCTCCCTGATCACTGGTTAGGCTCCTATGGAATCCAAATCGAGTGATAATATTTAAAAAAATGAACCTAGCAGCAGTATCGGTCGAACAATCCTAAACAACTGTTGCCTCATCCCAACGTGTAAGGTAGTCAGTTGCAGTAATAATGTACCTAGCCTTTGAATGCTTAGCTGTGGGGTTGATCGACCCAATGAAGTCAACCGCCCACTTCTCAAATGCTTGTATGGCTCGAACTGGTTGAAGTGGAAATTCATCTCGCCATGATGGTTTACCCACTCTTTGACAAACATCGCATGATGTAGCATATACCTTTGCATCCTTTAAGAGCGTGGCCCACCATAGTCTAGCTTGAAGAACTTTCTGCACAGTGGCCTTTCCTCCCACATGACCTCCCGCAACTCCACTGTGGCACTCCCACAGTATATCCTATCTTTCATGATCCAAGACACATTGCCTGAGGATACTATCTAGTCCCAATTTATACAATTGACCTGCAATCGACTGATAGTCCGCTGCTCTAACGACCATATAGCGTTTTTGGGTTGCGGAATATGTTTTTGGGCAGGCTCCTGTACTTAAGAAGACTGCTATGTCTTCCAGGTATTTTGGTATGGCCTTAACTCAGAATAGGTCTGCATCTGGGAGCTGATAATCGACTCCTCCGCTACTTTCACCTGACTCTAATCTAGACAGGTGATTAGGTCCTACGTTGCATCTTCCAAGCTTAATGATCACTTCGAAAGAAAATTCCTGAAATAATAGAAACCATCTACAGATTCTCCCTTCCAACACAGGTTTGTTAACTAAGATATCTCCTAAGGAAATGCCTGAAGCATCTACGTGGATGTGAAATTCATTTTCCCAATTTGGAAATATCATAATAGGTGTTATGTTAAGCTTCTCTTTTAGGGTCTCAAATGCTTTATCACATTCTGGGGTCGATTGGAACGCTTGGACCTTATTTAATAGATTTTCCAGCAGTGCAGTGATATTTGCATATCTTCTAATGAACCTGCAGTAGTACCCTGTGTGTCCCAGCATGGAGTGCAACTGCTTAGCACTCGTAGGTGGCAGCATGTTCACAATAACTGCAACTTTGGATGGGTCTACCAGTACTCCCTCTCGGCATACTATGTGGCCCAACAAATTCCCATGTGGTACACAAAAGATACACTTTCTGAGGTTCAACAATATCTTCAATTCCCTACATCTGTCAAACATCAGTCGTAGTAGCGCTACATGTTCCTTGAGCAGGCTATATACCGTCCAATCATCCATATAAACTTCTATAAACTTGTGAATAAATTCTCGGAAAGGTTCTATTACTATCCTGGAGAAAACTGTAGGGGCGTTCTTTAGGCCGAATGGAATCACGTTGTATGCAAATGACCCCCATTGTGTTAAGAATGTAGTCTTCTTTTTGTCCTCTTAAGCAATCCTTACTTGGTGATACCTCGAAAATCCATCTGTAAATGAGTAAGATTCTTTCCCCACAACCTGTTCTAGCACCTCATCACTGAAAGGTGTTGGAAAAGGGTCACACACACAGACAAAGTTAAGGCTTCTATACTATACACAGACCCTGATATCCTCTGTGCCTTTCTTGCTCTGGATGACTATTGGGCTGAACCATTCTGCTTCTTCCACTAAAAAAATAAGTCGAGCTTCCAACATCTTGTATATTTCCCTCTTAACCTTCTCTTTCACTATGGGGTTAAGGTGGTATGGACTATTCCTCACAGGTTTTGATCCTGGTTTTAATTCATTTTTCATTTCTCCCATAATTCCTTTGATCCCTTTTAACTCTAAAAAGTCTTTGGGAACAAATCCTCATACTCCGACAACAAATTCTATATTTCCTTACTAGTTTGCACATCCCAGTAATATCCCGCCATAGTTATCTTAGGTTTCTCTGTGGTCCCTATATTGACTTTGCGCAACTTCAATGGGTGATTATAAGAACTATCAGTCCGACTAGGTATAATGTTCTGGATTTCTCTATTCCCTTTTGTTTCTTTAATGGCTAAGTTTCTTAATTCTTCTAAATCATCTGGGCTTTCCAAATCCTTCTCAAAATTATAGCATTCTATAGATATCTTGTCCAAGTTTAGGTGAAGACTAGTCTGAAGTTCTCGGCTATGCTTTGCACATACCACTAGGTCTGATTTCTGATTACTATTGTCTATAAAAAGAAATTCTTTAATTCTTTGCAGGACTACTTCAAGCTCATGGTACTTACTTGTAAACGAGAATTCCTTGCAAAAGTGATCTACCAACGTTTTCCAGTCACTGGTTTGTCTTCTGGTTTCTTCATGCATGAACCAAGTTTTTGAAATTGGACCTAGTGAGTGGGGAAATACCTGAACCCAGAAGCAAGATGGTATTCCCGCAACTTGCCACTGTGTCACACACTATTCAATATGTGCGTTAGGATCAGAATCTCCATTAAACAGTTGCGCAACTTGGAAATCCATCTGCATCTCTGATTCGAGCTGCTCCTTATCCTAAAATCTATATTTGATAACTTTCTTCACATCGTCCCAATTTTTAAATAAGTCTTTGTGATTGGCCCACCATCTGGTAGGGGTGTCCTGGAGGGCTAAATCCAGTACTAAGATCCTTTGATCCTCTACTACTTTTTCTTCCATGCCGAGCAGAAAATTGTCAAGTCGTGAGGTACCATCATATATTGGGTGTTCTCTGACCTCGGTTCCAACCCATATAGTTGCCTTGACAGTTGCACATCTCCTCGAGAATATTTCATATGAGCCTTGCTGCCAATTGTGAAATGCCAGTTTTGAATCTTGATCCGTTGACTGTATACTCCTCCAACTTATCGATCCATAAGAATTAGGATTTATGTAATCTTCTGTTGTTCCTGCTGTTACAGTGTACAAATGATCCAAGTCTTCTCCCTCCATATTGTTATCCATTGGCTACATATATCTGGGACATACATACGGGTCCAAGGGTTGAACTACGTTGATTCCATCTACCTCAAATGTCATAGTGTCTTTCTTTAGGTCGATCACTGCATATTTGTCATAGGCCCAATAAATGATAAGTAGGACAGGATAAGGGCCCTTATCCCCCATAATCTCAATCACCTCAAAATCAACTACAGTCTTCGCTCCCGCAACATCTATTTCCACATTCTCCAGTCTTCCTATTGGGAAAATACAATATTGGTTGACCATTCTTAGCTGAATTGGGGAATATGTCAACTGGGGTTTTCCTAAGGCTTCCCAAGTCTTTTTAGGCAGTATGTTAACATCAGATCCTAGATCTAACATAACATCCTTAATCTCAAATTCGTCTAGCTGGGCTACTAGTCTAAACTCTTTTCCAGTTCATACTTTCTTTCTCTGTACTCTCTAAGTACTCTTATCAGGAATATTAGTCCTTATTCTTGATTCTGTAGGTTCTTCATTCCCTAGAACTAGGTAAAGTGCATTGCGCAACTTTTCTGTTAGCTAGTCATTCCCAAGAATATCAGAAAATAACTGAAACCAAAGGTCGAATACATTTTGTGGTTACCCAGGTTGTCTCATCGAGGCTACATGGTTTCTGGGTGCAGGGGGTGAAACAGAGACTTGCGTAATCTTTGGGTAAACCATAGGCTGAGGGGGTTTCTCTTGCACCTCTGGGCTAGGGATATTTTGAAATACTTCTATGGAATTTTTAAAGAACAACTTTTGTTTCAGAGGATCATACCTGTCTTCCTTAGGTGCCGCCCTCTGGATCTGATGTAAATTGTCAACATCATCTCCAATCTTTGCTTCTCCTCGAGTGACGATATTAAGGTTGGGAAGTTGTCCTCTAATAACTCTCTTGATATATGAACTTATGAGGTTAATTCCTCGTTGATGTACCCGATCTTCCCATTTTGCAATTAGTTCTGGGTAGTCTTCAGTTGCGTGCCCATTGGTTCTGCAGTGAGAGCACCATGGCCACCTCAGATGAGGAAAGTCTCTAGCCATATGGCTTGCTCATCATAGTTGTAACATCTGCTTGGTCCTCTTCCCATGGTTCTTCCTCCTTTGAAGTCTCCTCCAGCTCCACCTCCTCGACCTCTTCCCAGTCCCTGAGGGGTTTCATTTACCCTTAATGTTGTTCGATCCAACCTGTCCGCAAGTGCATCCAACACTCTACAATGATTAGTAGTATGTGTGGTAGATGCGCAAAAATCATAGTGTGCAATATTTGGTACTGTTGAATACTTTTGAATAATGGGGCACTGTCTCAACCCATGCCCATGAATTCGACAAATCTCACAATACTCAACTGCTGGTGCTACTTGGCTACTTGGGAAAGCATGGTATGGGGTGGGGTTATGGAATGGTAAGTTCGCAGATACTTATGCAACTCATCCTATGGGTCCTTGTGAGGGTCCCATCGGATTCTGAGGAGGTCTCATTCCCCTTATTCGTGGACATTTGTTTACCAGATGTCCTTCTGTGTAACATCCGGTACACCAGACCTGCGGTCGTCCTAGTCTAGGTATCGTCAATTCTTGAATCTTTTCTGTAAGTGCTGATATTTGTCCTTGTAGTTGCACCAAATTTGCGTCTGCTGGGGGTCTGGTCATTCTCAGGCTCCCCAGATATCCTGCCATGTCTTCAATCTTCATTGATTGTTCCAAGGCATCTGTCAAAGTGGCTATCCGCTACTTCATTAGAAAAATCTGTGTCATAGGTAGAAATCCTTGAATATACCATTCTCTTTGGTGTTCTTCGTGAATTGGATGTGCTAACCTGTCTATAGCATTTTTAAACTTCTGGCTATACTCCCAAGCTAATTTGCCTTCCCTTTGATGAATCTTGTGTAACTCAGACATAGCTTGTTGTTCTCAATGAGGTAGCTTAAACTCTGCTATGAACCTTGTCCATACCTGGTCAAGTTTGAACGTTTGACCTTGCGTTCCTGACACTCCTGCCTCAATAACCTTGACGTACCATTTGAGAGTGCGACCTATCAAGGTAGTGTGGAACTCAACCAACTTATTCGCATCTGAAGTTCCTCTGGACCTCCAGATTGCTTCACACAAGAACTAACGGGTTCTCGTGTGCCTAAAACGAAGATCGTATGCAAAAGTTACGACCCTGAGAAGTTGATGTACTAACTTACCCAAAAGGGGCCCACATGACTTTTGGCGCTTTATCTCCCAGGGTTAGGTTTTTGGATGTCTAGGGTTTTTGTCATTCTTGTTTATTGTAAAAAGGGCCTTCAGAGCCTCATTGTAATCATCTTCTTGCGAATGAGCACAATCGTCACATCTCTTCTTAAAGATAAGTCGCCACCATTCTAGCAAGATTATTTTCCGCTGCATTTAATAGTTTCAACTTATTTCCATATTGAATAGAAAACCAGTTTTACTGTATCTATGTTAGTTTGTGTTAAACATATTTTAATAATCTGTATTCATTTCGTTCTTCTCATAAAATCTAGTTCAGTGGTATCAGAGTGGTCTGCTCCTTGTCGTCTTAATGCATGTCCCCGAGGAGGTCAGGGTACAAAGAATTGGGTCTCGAGCTTGTTTCTCTTGAGGAAAAAATCTCTCGCACGCCCAAAGGACCTCTCATGGCAGGAGAAAATAAATATGATAGGATAGGAGATCCTTTCAAAATTTTGCTTGAGGAAGCCCTCACACAACAGAGGAACGAGATGATGGATAGTATCGTGCCAATCCTTCGATGGCTACCAACAGGCGATGCATCTTCCTCGAGCGGAGGCACCGCCCCCTTCAATGTACAAATCAACTTCGATATTTTTATATTTGAAGGTCAGATAGACGCAGATGTTGTAGACAAGTGGTTGAATCTACTATAAGGGTATTTTTCTATCCATAACTTTAAAAATAGACAAAAAATTACTTTTGTGCTCCTCAAAGTTGTTCCCCGTTTCAAAGATTGGTGGGAAACTTTCTATGAGCAAAAGGAAATAGAGTAACCCTCATTATTTACAATTGCGACAACCTGGGAATCCTTTAGGGAGGCTATTAAGGAAAAATACAACCCTGTCAGAAGTTATGAGGACTTGTATACCAAATGGACCACATTGTGGTAAGAAAGAGACCAAACAATGCCAAATTTCACAAATATCTTCCATACCCTGGGCACCAAGCTGGGTATCAAAGATTCAGAGAAACATCTAGTGTTCAAGTATCGCGGTGCTCTGCATAGATACATCCAGAGCGAAATGGAATTTTTGGACATCTCGTCCTTGGGCGCGGCCTATCGATATGCCGTCAAAATCGAGCAGAAGCTCAAACAAAAGATGCAACAATTTGGGCCTGGGAACCCCTTGTAGAAAAAACCAGGAAAGGGCGGCCCCAACCTACAGAACAAAGGACAAAGAAAAGATGGACAGTATCAGGACAACCAGTCCAAGCCACAAGCAAAGAAGGACACCAAAAAGACAAAGAATGATACCGGGAAGTGGTGTGACTTCCATAAGAGCCCTTGGCATAACACTGGTGATTGTCGCTCACAACAATCATTGGTGGGTGAATTGAAAGCATCTGAATCATATGTTGGTTCCGAATCTGAGTCAGAACCAGAAAGGGGAAGACAGATCATTGACGCGGAACCCAATGCCACTGTTGCTACCACCAAGCTCCATCCCGGTGAACCAGATGAGCCGGAAGAAAGCAATCGCCTTTTCCATTCCTAGATGTGGGTAAAAGGCACCCTGTTGCACTTCATCGTTGATAGAGATAGCTAGAAGAACCTCATCTCAGCAGAGGTCGTCAAGCTGTTGTACTTGTCGACAACGACGCACACGCAACCCTGCACCATTGGATGGCTCCGCCAAGGAAGCGATCTTCGCGTCAGCCAATAATGTCAACTGTCATATGACATCAAGCCCTTCAAAGATGAGGTATTGTGTGATGTTGCTCCTCTCTAAGTTTGTAAAGTTATTTTGGGCCAAAATTATTTATGGAAATGTCATGCTGTATATGAGTCTATGCCTCATAATGTTATTATTACTGAACAAGAAATTGTACAAGATACCTGAGGCAGTCCCTCCTAGTGCTATTTCCTTGATCTCTGCCAAGCAATGAAGGAAGGTCATCTCTCAAACCAAGAAATTCAAAAGAAGGTATTTTTGAATGGTTGGTCATGCCCTTTGGTTTGACAAATGCTCCAACAAGTTTTATGAGGATGATGGATGATATCCTACGATGATATCCTGGGTGATATATGGATGACATACTCATCTACAACAAGACTTGGGCGGAACACTTGCAGCATATTCATCAGGTTTTGCACACCCTGCAACATCACAAACTATATGCAAACTTGGGAAAATGCTCCCTCGGCATGGATAGGGTCCATTACTTAGGTTACATCATTGATTAGTATGGTGTGCATGTGGATCTAGCCAAGATCTAGGTCATCCGTGACTGGTCAGCCCCAAACACACTCACTCAACTTCGACACTTCTTGGGCCTTGCCAATTTCTATTGCAGGTTTGTGTTGGGATTCTCTCATATCGCACGGACCCTCAGCCAAGTAACTAGGGGTGGTGGTAAGGCAACATTTGTGTGGGGTCTGTCACAACAACAAGCCTTCGATGACTTGAAACAACGTTTGTGCTCATCCCCAATACTTTCATTACCGGACCTGCAACATCCCTTTGAGATCGAGACATATGCTTAAGACTATGTTGTGGGCGTCGTTCTCACTCAACATAGCCACCCCATGGTGTATCATAGTGAGACACTATCAGATGTTGTCCGTAAGTACCCTACTTACGAGAAAGAAATGTACTCCATTGTGCAAGCCTGTCACCAATGGAGACATTACATTTTGGGGAAGGAGACAGTCATTCACACTGATCACAAGTAACTACAGTTCATGCAGACCCAAGCCAAGTTGTAGAATGACTGCCATCGAAATCGGTCCACATACTTACAACAGTTCCACCTCAACATTAAGTATAAAACATGAAGTACCAACCGAGTTGTTTATTTCCTCAACCGACCTCTAGTCGGGACACTCACCATGGTACTAGACTTTTGCGACCATGAGACCTCCGGATGGCCCCACCTCTATGAGACAAACCTTGACTTCTCCACCTCCTACCAAATGTCACGAGCAAACTCAGTGGTCGCTAATTTCCATCTTCAGGACGGGTTGTTGTGTCGTCTAGGCCATCTCTATGTTCCATCAAGCGAGTGCGCGAAGATGATTTGGGAAGCTCACTATAGTCAGGTGGCAGGACACTTTGGTGTCTAAAAGATAGTGGCAGTGCTGCAAAAACATTTCTACTAAATGAAACTTCGACAGGATGTCAGAAAGTATATTAGGTCTTGCATCGCCTGCGCTATTGCCAAACCGACCACTAAGAAATAGGGACTGTACACCCCTCTTCCAACTCCCAACAAGCTGTAGGAATCCATCTAAATGGACTACATGTTAGGCCTCCCGTTCACCAAGAGGGGAAATGACTGTGTTTTTGTGGTTGTTGATCGCTTTTCCAAGATGGCGATTCTAGCCGCCTGCAAGAAGAACATCACTGCAGAGGCCATTGCCAAGCTCTTCTTTGAACGCGTCTGGATACACTTTGGGATCCCACAAACCATTGTCTCAGATCGGGATAGTTGGTTCCTCAACACATTCTGGTCAAGCCTCTGGTCACTGTTGGATACCAAGATCACCAAATAAACTGCCTTCCACCCCCAGACAAATGGCCAAACTGAGGTCGTCAATCAAATGATCGTACATATCATGCACATGTACAATTCCAAGTGCCCACGCACATGGGATGAGAGTCTTCCCTATTGTAATGCCCGTATAATTCTAAACATCATTAAGTTTCCTAAACATTTTAAGAAAGTAAACTGAAACAAAACTTCATAACATGATATTGACTTTTCTAACAACAACTTCAATAACTTGGATTTATCAATAAATACTAAATTATTTACAGTATGAAATAAATACACAACTTAACAAGTACCTGGATCTGATGCTAATTTCTGTTGCCTCTTTGCTTTACTG
>JZKD02S1666869.1:91324-102058 GCA_000966675.3 Picea glauca
CATGGATAGGGTCCATTACTTAGGCAACATCATTGATCAAAATGGCGTGCATGTGGATCCAACCAAGATCCAGGTCATCCGTGACTGGCCAGCCCAAACCACACTCACTGATCTTCAGAACTTCTTGGGCCTCGCCAATTTCTATCACAAGTTCATGTTGGGATTCTCTCATATCACATGGGCCCTCAGCCAAGTAACCAAGGGTGGCGGTAATGCAAAATTTGTGTGGGACCTGTCCCAACAACAAGCCTTCGATGAATTGAAGAAACATTTGTGCTCAACCCCGGTACTTTCATTACTGGACCTGCAACATCCCTTTGAAATCAAAACAGATGCTTTAGAGTATGTTGTGGGCGTCGTTCTCACTCAACACGACCACCCCATGGCGTATCATAGTGAGAAATGTTGTCCGTAAGTACCCTACTTACGACAAATAAATGTACTCCATTGTGCAAGCCTTCCGCCATTGGAGACATTACATTCTGAGGAAGGAGACAATCATCCACACTGATCACAAGAACCTACTTTTCATGCAGACCCAAGCCAAGTTGTAGAATGACCACCATCAGAATCGGTCCACATACTTACAATAGTTCCACCTCAACATCAAGTATAAAACATGAAGTACCAACCAAGTTGTTGATTGCCTCAGTCGACCTCCAGTCATGACAGTCACCACGGTGCTAGACTCTTGCAGCCATGAGACCTCTAGATGGCCCCACCTCTATGAGACATACCCTAACTTCTCCACCACCTACCAAATGTTGGTATCAAAATCAATGGTCACTAATTTCCATATTCAGGATGAGTTGTTGCGTTGTCTGGGCCATCTCTATGTTCCATCAAGCGAGCGTGTGAAGATGATTTGGGAAGCTCAGTATAGTCAGGTGGCAGAATAATTTGGCGTCGAAAAGACAGTGGCAGTACTGCAAAAACATTTCTACTGGCCGAAGCTTCGACAGGATGTCAGAAAGTATTTTAGGTCCTGCACCGCCTGCGCTATTGCCAAACTGACCACTGAGAAACAGGGCTTGTACAACCCTCTTCCTGGTCCTGACAAGCCATGGGAATCCATAGCAATGGCATACATGTCAGGCCTCCTGTCCACTAAGAGGGGAAATGACCGTGTTTTGTGGTTGTTGATCGCTTTTCCAAGATGGCGATTATGTCCGTCTGCAAGAAGAACATCGTTGTAGAGACCACTGCCAAGCTCTTCTTTGAATGTGTCAGGGTACACTTTGGGATCCCACAAACCATTGTCTCAGATCGGGACAGTCGGTTCCTCAGCTCATTTTGGTCGAGCCTCTGGTCATTGCTGGATACCAAGCTCACCAAATCCACTGCCTTCCATCCCCATACAGATAGCCAAACTGAGGTCGTCAATCGGATGATCATACATATCCTATGCATGTACAATTCCAAGCACCCTCGCACATGGGATGAGAGTCTTCCCTATGTCCAACATAGCTACAATCTAGCCCTCCATAGCTCAACTGGCCACATCCCCTCTTAGGTGGGGTTGGAATCCAACCATTGGGCCCCATGGATGTTGCACTACCCCCTGCGAACACCTCGACCGAATCGTCTCCTTCTCCACCAGAAGATGACAAAGACACCTGATTCATTGAGCAGATCCATCACATCCGCCAATAGGTTCATGATATTTTATAGAATCCCAATGCCAAGTACCAACATCACCATGATCAACATCGGGTGCCACATAAGTTTCAGGTGGGCGACAAAGTTTGGTTGCACTTGCAGAAAGAACGCCTTACAGGGCCCCATCGGAAGCTTCGCTCACTCTGGTATGGGCCATACACCATCACCAAGGCTGTGGGTGACAATGCTTTTGTGCTCAACATTCCCCCTTTCCTTGGCCTGCACTCAGTCTTCAACATGGCTCTCCTTCAACCATATTTCCCACCATTATTGGACACCTCCGAGATAGGAGAGTAGTTGACACCAATAGAGATCAACCCTGACTGCATGCAACGGGCATCCAATGATTAGATTGTGGACACACAGATCAAGGGAACCTGACAACAAAGGATCCATCTTTATCGAGTTGTCAAAGCAGGGCAGGTCCTGCACCAAGGAAAGTGGCTCACCCGGGGACAAATTCAACAAAAATTTCCTCATCTGATGGGGGAACTCGACACAATGGAGACCATTGCTTCTTAAGGGGGGAGAATTGATCCATATGGATGTCGGTGGGCTCCCACATATTCCAACTGGTTCATTTGGGAAATTTTTTTCCTAGTTTTCGGTTCCCTAACTTGCGGGGCCATTTTGAGGCCCTAAACAACGTTCTTAGGGTTTGCCACAATGGAAAAAGACCTATGATAAATAACAACAAAATGTGTAGTCCTCAGATAGACCTTTCCAACGAGACCTCGTGTGCCTAAAACAAAGATCGTATCCAAAATTTACGACCCTGGGAAGTTGATGTACTATCTTACCCAAATGGGGCCCACATGACTTTTGGCGCTTCATCTCCCAGGGTTAGGTTTTTGGATGTCTGGGGTTTTTGACATTCCTGTTTATTGTAAAAAGGGCCTTCAGTGCCTCATTGTAATCATCTTCTTGCGAATGAGCGCAATTGTCGCATTTCTTCTTAGAGATAAGTTGCCACCATTCTAGCAAGCTTGTTTTCCGTTGTATTTTATAGTTTCAACTTATTTCCTTATTGAATAGAAAACCAGTTTTACTGTATCTCTATTATTTTGTGTTAAGCATCTTTTAATAATCTGTATTCATTTCGTTCTTCTCATAAAATCAGGATCAATGGTATCACAGTGGTTTGCTCCTTGTCATCTTAATGCATGTCCCCAATGAGGTTAGGGTACAAAGAATTGGGTCTCGAGCTTGTTTATCTTGAGGACAAAATCTATTGCACGCCCAAATGACCTCTCATGGCAAGAGAAAAGAAATATGATGGGACATGAGATCCTTTCAAAATGTTGCTTGAGGAAGCCCTCACACAACAGAGGAACGAGATGATGGATAGTATCACGCAAATCCTTCGGTGGCTACCAACATGCGACACATCTTCCTCAAGCGGAGGTGCCGCCCCCTTCAAGGTAAAAATCAACTTCAATATTCCTATATTTGAAGGTCAGATAGATGCAAATGATGTAGACAAGTGGTTGAATCTACTCGAAGGGTATTTTTCTGTCCATAACTTTTCAAATAGACAAAAAATTACTTTTGTGCTCCTCAAAGTTGTTCCCCATGTCAAAGATTGGTGGGAAAGTTTCTGTGAGTAAAAGGAAACAGAGGAACCCTCATTATTTACAGTCGCGGCAACCTAGGAATCCTTCAGGGATGCTATTAAGGAACAATATTACCTTGTCGGAAGTTATGACGACTTGTATAACAAATGGACCACACTGCGACAAGAAAGAGACCAAGCAGTGCCAGATTTCACAAATATGTTCCATACCCTGCGCACCAAGCTTGGCATCAAAGATTCATAGCGACATCTAGTGATGAATTATCACGGTGCTTTAGACTATGTTGTGGGCGTCATTCTCACTCAACACGGCCACCTCATGGCGTATCATGGTGATACACTATCAGATGTTGTCCATAAGTACCCTACTTACGATAAGGAAATGTACTCCATTGTGCAAGCATGCCGCCAGTGGAGAGATTACATTCCGGGGAAGGAGACAGTCATCCACACTGATCACAAGCCACTACAGTTCATGAAGACCCAAGGTAAGTTGCAGAATGACCGCCATAAGAATCGATCCACATACTTACAACAGTTCCACCTCAACATCAAGTATAAAATAGGAAGTACCAACCGAGTTACTGATTGCCTCAGTTGACCTCCAGTCGTGGCACTCACCACGATGCTAGACTCTTGTGGCCATGAGACCTCCAGATGGCCCCACCTCTATAAGGCAAACCCTGACTTCTCCACCACCTACCAAATGCTGGGAGCAAACTTAGTGGTCGCTAATTTCCATCTTCAGGACGACTTGTAGTGTCATCTGGGCCATCTCTATGTTCCATCAAGCGAGCGCGCAAAGATGATTTGGGAAGCTCACTATAGTCGGGTGGCAGAAGGACACTTTGGTGTCGAAAAGATAGTGGTAGCGCTACAAAAACATTTCCATTGGCCGAAACTTCGACAGGATGTCAGAAAATATATCAGGTCCTGTACCACCTACACTATTGCCAAACCGACCACTAAGAAATAAGGCCTGTACACCCCTCTTCCTACTCCTGACAATCTGTGGGAATCCATATCAATGGACTACATGTCAGGCCTCCCGTCCACCACTAGAGGAAATGACTTTGTTTTTGTGGTTCTTGATTGCTTTTCCAAGATGGCGATTCTGACCGCCTGGAAGAAGAACATCATTGTAGAGGCCACTATTGAGCTCTTCTTTGAATGCGTCTGGGTACACTTTTGGATCCCACAAACCATTGTCTCATATCGGGACAGTCGGTTGCTCAACACATTCTAGTCAATCCTTTGGTCACTGCTGGATACCAAGCTCACCAAATCCACTGCCTTCCACCCCCAGACCAATGGCCAAACTTAGGTCATCAATCGAATGATCGTACATATCCTGCACATGTACAATTCCAAGCACCCTCGCACATGGGATGAGAGTCTTCCCTATGTCCAACATAGCTACAACTGAGCCCTGCATAGCTCAACTGGGCACAACCCCTTTCAGGTAGGGTTGGGATTCCAATCATTGGGCCCCATGGATGTTGCACTACCCCTGGAGAACACCTTGACCAACTTGTATCCTGCTCCACTAGAAGATGACAAAGCCATCCAGTTCATTGAGCGGATGCATCACATCCACCAACAGGTTCAGGATATTTTACAGAATTCCAATTCCAAGTACCAAGAGCGCCATGATCAACACCGGCTGCCACATAAGTTTTAGGTGGGTGACAAAGTTTGGTTGGTCTTGCAGAAAGAACGACTTACAAGGCCCCAATGGAAGCTTCTCCCACTCCCATATGGGCCATACATCATCAACCAGGCTGTGGGTGACAATGATTTTGTGCTCAAAATTCCCCCTTTCCTTGGCCTTCACCTAGTCTTCAACGTGGCTCTCCTTCGAACATATTTCCCACCATTATTGGACACCTCAGAGATAACAAAGATCAACCCTGACTGCATGCAACATGCATCCAGTGATCATATTGTGGACACATAGATCAAGGGCACCCGACAACAAAGGATCTAGCTTTATCGAGTTGTCAAAGCAGGGCATCTCCTGCACCAAGGCAAGTGGCTCACTAGGGGCCAAATTTAGCAGAAATTTCCTCATATGACGGGGGAACTGAATGCAATGGAGACCATTGCTTCCTAAGGGGGGAGGATTGATCTAGATGGATGTTGGTGGCCTCCCACCTATTCCAATTGGTTCATTTTGGCAATTTTTTCCATAGTTTTCTTGTCCCTGACTTTTGGGCCCGTTTTGAGGCCTTAAACAACGTTTTTAGGGCTCACCACAGTCTAAGATGACCTTTGATAACCATCAACAAGATGTGTAGTCCTCAAATATACCTATCCAACGGGATCTCGTGCACCTAAAACAAAGATTGTATGCAAAAGTTATGACCCCGGGTAGTTGATGTACTAACTTACCTAAACGGGGCCCACATGACTTTTGGCGCTTCATCTCCTAGGGTTTTTCACATTCCTGTTTATTATAAAAAAGGCATTCATAGCCTCATTGTAATCATCTTCTTGCGAATGAGCGCAATCATCACATCTCTTCTCAGAGATAAGCCACCACCATTCCAACAAGCTTGTTGAAAACCAACTTTGATGTATCTCTGTTATTTTGTGTTAAGCATCTTTTAATAATCTGTATTCATTTTTTTCTACTCATAAAATCTGGATCACCATTAGTCCCAAGTCACTGATGCACAAAGAACCATAAATATGAATGACTCCTAATACAAACTATATTGAGTATTACTACTCTAACAGCCCCCTTAACACAAAATAATATTTCTTCAATTTTACCCCCCTCGATACAATAGTATTAAATTTATAATTCAAAAATTTTATTGGAAAAATATAACCAACTATATTTAGGTGCAACAGGTGTAAAGGAGGGTCGCCTATCACCCTGAGGTACAAAAGGAAATGGACTTCGCTTGGGGTCTAGGAAATGCTAGAAATAATGAAGCTGAAGCACTAGTAGTCTTACAAGGTATAACTGCTCTAAAAGAAAAAGGGGTTAGAAAGGCCATGGTGATTGGTGAATCATTGGTTACTCTATGATCCCTCTCCACCAAATCCTTCTCACAGGCCTTAAGTTATCAATAATTTGTCAAAGAACCATTTCAATGATAAGTGAATTTGGGCAACTCAAACGCTTCCACGTCGTAAGAAGCCAACAAGAAAACCAATCTAGGGGCTCGCTTGCAAGAAGGGGTTCATCGAACAAAGAAGTGGTTGGACTGACCATAATGCTACTCTTCCACTTCCATGACGTGTAAGAAATTTATGAAGAACATACTACCCTACAACACTTGTTTGGTCAAACAAGTGTGAAGGGAAAGGAAATTAAAGTAGTCTTGCCATCCTTGATGCCACATGCATCCTCCTCCAACGGGCACCCCAATGAACTATACGATGCCAGTACCATGTCCTATGTGTGGGATTTCTCATGCTTCTTATGAGTTATTACATGTCATTCATGAATTCATTCCAGAGTTTGTTCAGGAGGATAAGAGGGCAAGGGGGTCTCCACGAATTATGCGACTCTCTCTTTGAACATGCAAGGTTTCTAGCATAGTCTAGGTCACACTATCTAGGTCAAGGGATACCATGGCACACAGTCGTCGCTGAAAAAAGTGTTTTGTTCTATGGGCGTTAAAGGATTTTCATATGACACTCAAAAGATGCAAAAGGGAGGTTAGAAAGGCTCACTACCATGTGATGAATTTCACTCTGTAATGGAATAGGTGGAAAGAGGGTTTGGGTAGCAGATTCTGGAAGCAAACAAAACAAGATACCAGTGTGCAATTGAGACCACGAATCATATCATAGGATCGAGGGAATGGGAAGAAGCAACAAGGTTCTTCATGTTGATTCACATGGGTAAGCAACTGGAGATGGCCTCCTAATTGGTGTCTCTACAATCTCTAGTGGGGTGTATTCCATCTCGACCTTCCCTTGGGCATAGTTTCATTTTCCCTTTTTTCATGTCCCCTCCCCTTTGACCCCATAAAAGGAGGGGAGAATTGGTTGAGGNGCAAAAGTTATGACCCCGGGTAGTTGATGTACTAACTTACCTAAACGGGGCCCACATGACTTTTGGCGCTTCATCTCCTAGGGTTTTTCACATTCTTGTTTATTGTAAAAAAGGCATTCATAGCCTCATTGTAATCATCTTCTTGCGAATGAGCGCAATCATCACATCTCTTCTTAGAGATAAGCCACCACCATTCCAACAAGCTTGTTGAAAACCAACTTTGATGTATCTCTGTTATTTTGTGTTAAGTATCTTTTAATAATCTGTATTCATTTTTTTCTACTCATAAAATCTGGATCACCAGTAGTCCCAAGTCACTGATGCATAAAGCACCATAAATATGAATGACTCCTAATACAAATTATATTGAGTATTACTACTCAAACACCCCCCCTAACACAAAATAATATTTCTTCAATTTTACCCCCCTTGATACAAAAGTATTAAATTTATAATTCAAATATTTTATTGGAAAAATATAACCAACTATATTTAGGTGCAACAGTTGTAAAGGGGGGTCACCTATCACCTTGAGGTACAAAAGGAAATGGACTTTGCTTGGGGTCTAGGAAATGCTAGAAATAATGAAACTGAAGCACTAGTAGTCTTACAAGGTATAACTTCTCTAAAAGAAAAAGGGGTTAGAAAGGCCATGGTGATTGGTGAATCATTGGTTACTCTATGATCCCTCTCCACCAAATCCTTCTCACAGACCTTAAGTTATCAATAATTTGTCAAAGAACCATTTCAATGATAAGTGAATTTGGGCAACTCAAACTCTTCCACATCGTAAGAAGCCAACAAGAAAACCAATCTAGGGGCTCGCTTGCAAGAAGGGGTTCATCGAACAAAGAAGTGGTTGGACTGACCATAATGCTACTCTTCCACTTCCATGACGTGTAAGAAATTTATGAAGAACATACTACCCTACAACACTTGTTTGGTCAAACAAGTGTGAAGGGAAAGGAAATTAAAGTAGTCTTGCCATCCTTGATGCCACATGCATCCTCCTCCAACGGGCACCCCAATGAACTATACGATGCCAGTACCATGTCCTATGTGTGGGATTTCTCATGCTTCTTATGAGTTATTACATGTCATTCATGAATTCATTCCAGAGTTTGTTCAGGAGGATAAGAGGGCAAGGGGGTCTCCACGAATTATGCGACTCTCTCTTTGAACATGCAAGGTTTCTAGCATAGTCTAGGTCACACTATCTAGGTCAAGGGATACCATGGCACACAGTCGTCGCTGAAAAAAGTGTTTTGTTCTATGGGCGTTAAAGGATTTTCATATGACACTCAAAAGATGCAAAAGGGAGGTTAGAAAGGCTCACTACCATGTGATGAATTTCACTCTGTAATGGAATAGGTGGAAAGAGGGTTTGGGTAGCAGATTCTGGAAGCAAACAAAACAAGATACCAGTGTGCAATTGAGACCACGAATCATATCATAGGATCGAGGGAATGGGAAGAAGCAACAAGGTTCTTCATGTTGATTCACATGGGTAAGCAACTGGAGATGGCCTCCTAATTGGTGTCTCTACAATCTCTAGTGGGGTGTATTCCATCTCGACCTTCCCTTGGGCATAGTTTCATTTTCCCTTTTTTCATGTCCCCTCCCCTTTGACCCCATAAAAGGAGGGGAGAATTGGTTGAGGGGGCTCCCCATAGGCCATAGTCCCCAAAGGTAGGGTAGCTATGGGTGCAAAAAGGGGTGTGTTGGGATTTAGTATGAGGGTTGACCTTCCTTCACCCACAATTTACATGAGAGTCGACCTGAACTAAAGGAGAATCATCCACAAAAAAAGGAGAGTCGACTTTACTTAGGGGACTAATCAATCCTAAGGAGAGAATATAAATAGAGAAGGAGGTCCATTCAAAGGAGGCACGATTTGGATTATTTTGGAGTTCTCTTCTGTTTTTGGAGGCAGTTGCCTCAGTCCCTTGGAGGGTGGGTGTACCCTCCCTTTCTTTTTTGAGTTTCAGTGTGGCCACTTGTATTGTTATTCTAAAAGGGTACTTGTAGGAGAAAGGATCTATTGACAATCATAGATCCAAAAGGAGCTAAGATCCAACACATTCAGAGGAATAACGCACTGTAGGTTTGATCATTTTGATATGCATCTATTTGTTATGACATTATTTTGACCTTATATCTAGGTTGTATGCTGAAGTTATGACCATCATACCAACCCTTGGTCAAAAATCAAAGCCAAAGTATTTGAATAAGATTAGAGTTTATTCTCTAACTTAGATATCCGTCAAGATAGCATATTGTCTTTAGTACAGAGGACAGGTTGAATAAATCACTTGTCGTCTTGAGTGAAGGAGACTTAGAAGAAAAACAACACACTAATTCTTGAGGACAAGACTCTAGGTTCTAGGTTTGATTAAGTTGATAAAATTTAAAGTGGCACATGACAAGTTTGATAACTACCTCATTACAAGTAAACACTATAGTTAACCCCATGGGATAGCATAGATGGTAAGACGTGTGCACACTCTTCCGGTACGGGGAGAGGTCACGGGTTCGAGCCTTGTGTCCCTTGGGTGGTGGTTTAGCACCTCATATGATCCACAAAGTGGGGAAGTATCGGCTGAGTTTCCCGCGCGGAATTTGCTGTGGAAAAAAAAGTAAACACTATAGTTGAGGCAACAGTCTTTGAAAATTATTATACTTGGTAGCATTTGAGAATATTGAGATAAATGCTTATTGTAATCATTTACCGTATACAACTAACATCTCCTCTAGGAGAAACCTCTTGTGTTGGTTCCAGGTTACCATGGAGGAATGTTTGATCACAACACTAGAAGAGTGTTGATCTCATTTTGTATTATATTTCTTACTTTTGATCTTTGTTTCAGGGAGCTCACAAGTGATAGCTCTAAGAGATCCACTGTGACGATTATTCATGCTATTGTTTTATTATTATCAAAAGAGTATTATTCTTGATTGATGTTTTGTTGACCTTGTTTCAGGTCACATGGGATAACCCCGAGGAAGCTATAGTGAAGATTGCAGAAGGCAACAGATTAGACGAGACATGAAGCACACTATGTACATGACCATATACATTCATGTACCAAAGAAGATGAAGAGTGTTAATGTTTTATGCCATTATTATAGTTCTTTTCATTTCAATAGATAAGAGCAATATAAGAACAAGATCACTGAGAAATACACATTCACAAGAGACACAACATTTATCCTGGGAAACCCTCTAGGGGAAGAAAACCCAGCAAAAACTTCCTTATCATAAATTACTAATACAATGTTCAAGACATAACTCAAACCAATACAGATAGTCCTCTCCAAAAGATGTGCCACTCTTCTCCTTCTCTCTCACTGGTAATTTGGACCTTGCCTTTTAAGAATGAGCAAGTGTGTTGTGTTCAAATGAGGTGCTAGCCTCCTTTATTTATACAAGTTCTGGCATGTGTGAAGTGTCTCTTCACTGGCAGGGCCGACTTCTTAATCTGGGTGGGTA
>JZKD02S1666869.1:130842-140858 GCA_000966675.3 Picea glauca
TTGTGTTAAACATATTTTAATAATCTGTATTCATTTCGTTCTTCTCATAAAATCTAGTTCAGTGGTATCAGAGTGGTCTGCTCCTTGTCGTCTTAATGCATGTCCCCGAGGAGGTTAGGGTACAAAGAATTGGGTCTCGAGCTTGTTTCTCTTGAGGACAAAATCTCTCGCACGCCCAAACGACCTCTCATGGCAGGAGAAAAGAAATATGATAGGATAGGAGATCCTTTCAAAATTTTGCTTGAGGAATCCCTCACACAACAGAGGAACGAGATGATGGATAGTATCGTGCCAATCCTTCGATGGCTACCAACAGGCGATGCATCTTCCTTGAGCGGAGGCACCGCCCCCTTCAAGGTACAAATCAACTTCGATATTTTTATATTTGAAGGTCAGATAGATGCAAATGTTGTAGACAAGTGGTTGAATCTACTATAAGGGTATTTTTCTGTCCATAACTTTAAAAATAGACAAAAAATTACTTTTGTGCTCCTCGAAGCTGTTCCTCATGTCAAAGATTGGTGGGAAACTTTCTGTGAGCAAAAGGAAATAGAGTAACCCTCATTATTTACAATTGCGACAAACTGGGAATCCTTTAGGGAGGCTATTGAGGAAAAATACAACCCTGTCGGAAGTTATGAGGACTTGTATACCAAATGGACCACATTGTGGCAAGAAAGAGACCAAACAATGCCAAATTTCACAAATATCTTCCATACCCTGGACACCAAGCTGGGTATCAAAGATTCAGAGCAACATCTAGTGTTCAAGTATCGCGGTGCTCTACATAGATACATCCAGAGCGAAATGGAATTTCTGGACATCTCGTCCTTGGGCGCGGCCTATCGATATGCCGTCAAAATCGAGCAGAAGCTCAAACAAAAGATGCGACAATTTGGGCCTGGGAACCCCTCGTAGAAAAAACCAGGAAAGGGCGGCCCCAACCTACAGAACAAAGGACAAAGAAAAGATGGACAGTATCAGGACAACCAGTCCAAGCCACAAGAAAAGAAGGACACCAAAAAGACAAAGAATGATACTGGGAAGTGGTGTGACTTCCATAAGAGCCCTTGGCATAACACTGGTGATTGTCGCTCACAACAGTCATTGGTGGTTGAATTGAAAGCATTTGAATCATATGTGGGTTCCGAATCTGAGTCAGAACCAGAAAGGGGAAGACAGATCATTGACACGGAACCCAATGCCACTATTGCTACCACCAAGCTCCATCCCGGTGAACCAGATGAGCCAGAAGAAGGCAAGCGCCTTTTCCATTCCTAGATGTGGGTAAAAGGCACCCTGTTGCACTTCATCGTTGATAGATATAGCTAGAAGAACCTCATCTCAACAGAGGTGGTCAAGCTGTTGTCCTTGTCGACAACGACGCACTCGCAACCCTGCACCATTGGATGGCTCTGCCAAGGAATCGATCTTCGCGTCAGCCAATAATGTCAACTGTCATATGACATCAAGCTCTTCAAAGATGAGGTATTGTGTGATGTTGCTCCTCTCTAAGTTTGTAAAGTTATTTTGGGCCAAACTTATTTATGGAAACGTCATGCTGTATATGAGTCTATGCCTCATAGTGTTATTATTACCGAACAAGAAATTGTACAAGATACCTGAGGCAGTCCCTCCTAGTGCTATTTCCTTGATCTCTGCCAAGCAATGCAGGAAGGTCATCTGTCAAACTCAGAAATTCAAAAGAAGGTATTTTTGAATGGTTGGTCATGCCCTTTGGTTTTACAAATGCTCCAACAACTTTTATGAGGATGATGGATGATATCCTACGATGACATCCTGGGCGATATCTGGATGACATACTCATCTACAACAAGACTTGGGCGGAACACTTGCAACATATTCATCAAGTTTTTCACACCCTGCAACATCACAAACTATATGAAAACTTGGGAAAATGCTCCCTCGGCATGGATAGGGTCCATTACTTAGGTTACATCATTGATTAGTATGGTGTGCATGTGGATCCAGCCAAGATCCAGGTCATCCGTGACTGGTCAGCCCCAAACACACTCACTCAACTTCGACACTTCTCGGGCCTTGCCAATTTCTATCGCATGTTTGTGTTGGGATTCTCTCATATCGCACGGACCCTCAGCCAAGTAACTAGGGGTGGTGGTAAGGCAAAATTTGTGTGGGGTCTGTCACAACAAAAATCCTTCGATGACTTGAAACAACGTTTGTGCTCATCCCCAATACTTTCATTACCGGACCTGCAACATCCCTTTGAGATCGAGACAGATGCTTCAGACTATGTTGTGGGCGTCGTTCTCACTCAACATAGCCACCCCGTGGCGTATCATAGTGAGACACTATCAGATATTGTCCGTAAGTACCCTACTTACGAGAAAGAAATGTACTCCATTGTGCAAGCCTGTCACCAATGGAGACATTACATTCTGGGGAAGGAGACAATCATTCACACTGATCACAAGTAACTACAATTCATGCAGACCCAAGCCAAGTTGTAGAATGACTGCCATCNGGTTCCTCAACACATTCTGGTCAAGCCTCTGGTCACTGTTGGATACCAAGATCACCAAATAAACTACCTTCCACCCCTAGACAAATGGCCAAACTGAGGTCGTCAATCAAATGATCGTACATATCATGCACATGTACAATTCCAAGTTCCCACGCACATGGGATGAGAGTCTTCCCTATGTCCAACATAGCTACAACCGATCCCTCCATAGCTCAACTGGACACAACTCCTTTCAGGTGGGGTTGGGATTCCAACCATTGGGCCCCATGGATGTTGCACTACCCCTGGAAAACACCTCGACCGACTCGTCTCCTGCTCCACTAGAAGATGACAAATCCACCCAGTTCATTGAGTGGATCCATCACATCCGCCAACAGGTTCAGGATATTTTATAGAAGCCCAATGCCAAGTACCAACAGTGCCATGATCAACACCGGGTGCAACATAAGTTTCAGGTGGGCGTTGCAGAAAGAACGCCTTACAGGGCCCCATCGGAAGCTTCACCCACTCTTGTATGGGCCATACACCATCACCAAGGTTGTGGGTGACAATGCTTTTGCGCTTAACATTCTCCCTTACCTTGGACTGCACCCAGTCTTCAACGTGGCTCTCCTTCGACCATATTTCCCACCATTATTGGACACCTCAGAGATACCAGAGCAATTGACACCAACAGATCTCAAATCCGACTGCATGCAACAAGAATTCAATGATCAGATTGTGGACACACATATACAGGGCACCCGACAACAAAGGATCCAACTTTATCGAGTTGTCAAAGCAGGGCAGGTCCTGCACCAAGGCAAGTGGCTCACCCAGGGACAAATTCAATAGAAATTTCCTCATCTGATGGGGGAACTCAATGCAATGGAGACAATTTCTTCCTAAGGGGGGAGGATTGATCCATATGGATGTTGATGGCCTCCTGTAGATTTTAACCTTGTACAATATCTACTGCAAACAAATATTCAGTAAAGGAACAAAAAAGATATAATGGAAAATACAAACATTACACAGAGATTTTTCACTTGGAAACCCAAATTGGGAAAACCAACATATTCTATATTATTCATCATGTTACAATGTTTACAATGCAAAATACATATAGGAGCCAACGACATCCAAAACCCTAACCCAATGACCTGGATTAGTCCAAAACCTTAATTCCTTAACTGGAAATAGAAAACCATCGGCAAAGAAACCATGTGCCGAAAAACCACCTAAATATAATGTGATCCCGAGGCAGAACAAATGCGGCCCCGATGCAGAATATAGCACATACCCAACACCTCCCACCTATTCCAACTGGTTCATTTTGGCAGTTTTTTTCCTAGTTTGGGGGTCCCTAACTTGTGGGGCCATTTTGAGGCCCTAAACAATGTTTTTAGGGCTCACCACAGTCGAAATGTGTAGTCCTCAGATAGACCTTTCCAATGGGCTCTCCTGCGCCTAAAACAAAGATCGTATGCAAAAGTTACGACCCTGGGAAGTTGATGTACAAACTTACCCAAACGGGGCCCACATGACTTTTGGGGCTTCATCTCCCAGGGTTAGGTTCTTGGATGTCTAGGTTTTTTGAAATTCTTTTTTATTGTAAAAATGGCCTTCAGAGCCTCATTGTAATCATCTTCTTGTGAATGACCGCAGTCGTCGCATCTCTTCTCAGAGATAAGCCGCAACCATTCTAGCAAGCTTGTTTTCTGCTGGATTTTATAGTTTCAACTTATTTCCTTATTGAGTAGAAAACCAGTTTTACTGTATCTATGTTATTTTGTGTTAAGCATCCTTTAATAATCTATATTCGTTTTGTTCTTCTCATAAAATCAGGATCAGTGGTATCAGAGCGGTCTGCTCCTTATCGTCTTAATGCATGTCCCCAACGAGGTCAGGGTACATAGAATTGGGTCTCGAGCTTGTTTCTCATGAGGACAAAATCTCTCGCACGCCCAAACGACCTCTCATGGTAGGAGAAAAGAAATATGACGGGACATGAGATGCTTTCAAAATGTTGCTTGATTTGTACAAATCAAGGTACAAATCAATGTACAAGTCAAAAGAAGGTCTTTTTGAATGGTTGCTCATGCCCTTTTGTTTGACAAATGCCCCAACAACTTTTATGAGGATGATGGACGATATCCTGCGACCTTTCACCAATAGTTTTGTACTGGTGTATATGGATGACATCCTCATCTACAACAAGACTTGGGCAGAACACTTGCAGCATATTCATCAAGTTCTGCACACCCTGCGGCAACACAAACTATATGCAAACTTGGGAAAATGATCCTTTGTCATGGATAGGGTCCATTACTTAGGCAACATCATTGATCAAAATGGCGTGCATGTGGATCCAACCAAGATCCAGGTCATCCGTGACTGGCCAGCCCAAACCACACTCACTGATCTTCAGAACTTCTTGGGCCTCGCCAATTTCTATCACAAGTTCATGTTGGGATTCTCTCATATCACATGGGCCCTCAGCCAAGTAACCAAGGGTGGCGGTAATGCAAAATTTGTGTGGGACCTGTCCCAACAACAAGCCTTCGATGAATTGAAGAAACATTTGTGCTCAACCCCGGTACTTTCATTACTGGACCTGCAACATCCCTTTGAAATCAAAACAGATGCTTTAGAGTATGTTGTGGGCGTCGTTCTCACTCAACACGACCACCCCATGGCGTATCATAGTGAGAAATGTTGTCCGTAAGTACCCTACTTACGACAAATAAATGTACTCCATTGTGCAAGCCTTCCGCCATTGGAGACATTACATTCTGAGGAAGGAGACAATCATCCACACTGATCACAAGAACCTACTTTTCATGCAGACCCAAGCCAAGTTGTAGAATGACCACCATCAGAATCGGTCCACATACTTACAATAGTTCCACCTCAACATCAAGTATAAAACATGAAGTACCAACCAAGTTGTTGATTGCCTCAGTCGACCTCCAGTCATGACAGTCACCACGGTGCTAGACTCTTGCAGCCATGAGACCTCTAGATGGCCCCACCTCTATGAGACATACCCTAACTTCTCCACCACCTACCAAATGTTGGTATCAAAATCAATGGTCACTAATTTCCATATTCAGGATGAGTTGTTGCGTTGTCTGGGCCATCTCTATGTTCCATCAAGCGAGCGTGTGAAGATGATTTGGGAAGCTCAGTATAGTCAGGTGGCAGAATAATTTGGCGTCGAAAAGACAGTGGCAGTACTGCAAAAACATTTCTACTGGCCGAAGCTTCGACAGGATGTCAGAAAGTATTTTAGGTCCTGCACCGCCTGCGCTATTGCCAAACTGACCACTGAGAAACAGGGCTTGTACAACCCTCTTCCTGGTCCTGACAAGCCATGGGAATCCATAGCAATGGCATACATGTCAGGCCTCCTGTCCACTAAGAGGGGAAATGACCGTGTTTTGTGGTTGTTGATCGCTTTTCCAAGATGGCGATTATGTCCGTCTGCAAGAAGAACATCGTTGTAGAGACCACTGCCAAGCTCTTCTTTGAATGTGTCAGGGTACACTTTGGGATCCCACAAACCATTGTCTCAGATCGGGACAGTCGGTTCCTCAGCTCATTTTGGTCGAGCCTCTGGTCATTGCTGGATACCAAGCTCACCAAATCCACTGCCTTCCATCCCCATACAGATAGCCAAACTGAGGTCGTCAATCGGATGATCATACATATCCTATGCATGTACAATTCCAAGCACCCTCGCACATGGGATGAGAGTCTTCCCTATGTCCAACATAGCTACAATCTAGCCCTCCATAGCTCAACTGGCCACATCCCCTCTTAGGTGGGGTTGGAATCCAACCATTGGGCCCCATGGATGTTGCACTACCCCCTGCGAACACCTCGACCGAATCGTCTCCTTCTCCACCAGAAGATGACAAAGACACCTGATTCATTGAGCAGATCCATCACATCCGCCAATAGGTTCATGATATTTTATAGAATCCCAATGCCAAGTACCAACATCACCATGATCAACATCGGGTGCCACATAAGTTTCAGGTGGGCGACAAAGTTTGGTTGCACTTGCAGAAAGAACGCCTTACAGGGCCCCATCGGAAGCTTCGCTCACTCTGGTATGGGCCATACACCATCACCAAGGCTGTGGGTGACAATGCTTTTGTGCTCAACATTCCCCCTTTCCTTGGCCTGCACTCAGTCTTCAACATGGCTCTCCTTCAACCATATTTCCCACCATTATTGGACACCTCCGAGATAGGAGAGTAGTTGACACCAATAGAGATCAACCCTGACTGCATGCAACGGGCATCCAATGATTAGATTGTGGACACACAGATCAAGGGAACCTGACAACAAAGGATCCATCTTTATCGAGTTGTCAAAGCAGGGCAGGTCCTGCACCAAGGAAAGTGGCTCACCCGGGGACAAATTCAACAAAAATTTCCTCATCTGATGGGGGAACTCGACACAATGGAGACCATTGCTTCTTAAGGGGGGAGAATTGATCCATATGGATGTCGGTGGGCTCCCACATATTCCAACTGGTTCATTTGGGAAATTTTTTTCCTAGTTTTCGGTTCCCTAACTTGCGGGGCCATTTTGAGGCCCTAAACAACGTTCTTAGGGTTTGCCACAATGGAAAAAGACCTATGATAAATAACAACAAAATGTGTAGTCCTCAGATAGACCTTTCCAACGAGACCTCGTGTGCCTAAAACAAAGATCGTATCCAAAATTTACGACCCTGGGAAGTTGATGTACTATCTTACCCAAATGGGGCCCACATGACTTTTGGCGCTTCATCTCCCAGGGTTAGGTTTTTGGATGTCTGGGGTTTTTGACATTCCTGTTTATTGTAAAAAGGGCCTTCAGTGCCTCATTGTAATCATCTTCTTGCGAATGAGCGCAATTGTCGCATTTCTTCTTAGAGATAAGTTGCCACCATTCTAGCAAGCTTGTTTTCCGTTGTATTTTATAGTTTCAACTTATTTCCTTATTGAATAGAAAACCAGTTTTACTGTATCTCTATTATTTTGTGTTAAGCATCTTTTAATAATCTGTATTCATTTCGTTCTTCTCATAAAATCAGGATCAATGGTATCACAGTGGTTTGCTCCTTGTCATCTTAATGCATGTCCCCAATGAGGTTAGGGTACAAAGAATTGGGTCTCGAGCTTGTTTATCTTGAGGACAAAATCTATTGCACGCCCAAATGACCTCTCATGGCAAGAGAAAAGAAATATGATGGGACATGAGATCCTTTCAAAATGTTGCTTGAGGAAGCCCTCACACAACAGAGGAACGAGATGATGGATAGTATCACGCAAATCCTTCGGTGGCTACCAACATGCGACACATCTTCCTCAAGCGGAGGTGCCGCCCCCTTCAAGGTAAAAATCAACTTCAATATTCCTATATTTGAAGGTCAGATAGATGCAAATGATGTAGACAAGTGGTTGAATCTACTCGAAGGGTATTTTTCTGTCCATAACTTTTCAAATAGACAAAAAATTACTTTTGTGCTCCTCAAAGTTGTTCCCCATGTCAAAGATTGGTGGGAAAGTTTCTGTGAGTAAAAGGAAACAGAGGAACCCTCATTATTTACAGTCGCGGCAACCTAGGAATCCTTCAGGGATGCTATTAAGGAACAATATTACCTTGTCGGAAGTTATGACGACTTGTATAACAAATGGACCACACTGCGACAAGAAAGAGACCAAGCAGTGCCAGATTTCACAAATATGTTCCATACCCTGCGCACCAAGCTTGGCATCAAAGATTCATAGCGACATCTAGTGATGAATTATCACGGTGCTTTAGACTATGTTGTGGGCGTCATTCTCACTCAACACGGCCACCTCATGGCGTATCATGGTGATACACTATCAGATGTTGTCCATAAGTACCCTACTTACGATAAGGAAATGTACTCCATTGTGCAAGCATGCCGCCAGTGGAGAGATTACATTCCGGGGAAGGAGACAGTCATCCACACTGATCACAAGCCACTACAGTTCATGAAGACCCAAGGTAAGTTGCAGAATGACCGCCATAAGAATCGATCCACATACTTACAACAGTTCCACCTCAACATCAAGTATAAAATAGGAAGTACCAACCAAGTTACTGATTGCCTCAGTTGACCTCTAGTCGTGGCACTCACCACGATGCTAGACTCTTTTGGCCATGAGACCTCCAGATGGCCCCAGCTCTATAAGGCAAACCCTGACTTCTCCACCACCTACCAAATGTTGGGAGCAAACTTAGTGGTCGCTAATTTCCATCTTCAGGACGACTTGTAGTGTCATCTGGGCCATCTCTATGTTCCATCAAGCGAGCGTGCAAAGATGATTTGGGAAGCTCACTATAGTCGGGTGGCAGAAGGACACTTTGGTGTTGAAAAGACAGTGGTAGTGCTACAAAAACATTTCCACTGGCCAAAACTTCGATAGGATGTCAGAAAATATAGCAGGTCCTGTACCACCTGCACTATTGCCAAACCGACCACTAAGAAATAAGGCTTGTACACCCCTCTTCCTACTCCTGACAATCCGTGGGAATCCATCTCAATGGACTACATGTCAGGCCTCCCGTCCACCACTAGAGGAAATGACTTTGTTTTTGTGGTTCTTGATCGCTTTTCCAAGATGGCGATTCTGGCCGCCAGGAAGAAGAACATCATTGTAGAGGCCACTGTCGAGCTCTTCTTTGAATGCGTCTGGGTACACTTTTGGATCCCACAAACCATTGTCTCATATCAGAACAGTCGGTTGCTCAACAAATTCTAGTCAAGCCTCTGGTCACTACTGGATACCAAGCTCACCAAATCCACTGCCTTCCACCCCCAGACCAATGGCCAAACTTAGGTCATCAATCGAATGATCGTACATATCCTGCACATGTACAATTCCAAGCACCCTCGCACATGGGATGAGAGTCTTCCCTATGTCCAACATAGCTACAACCGAGCCCTGCATAGCTCAACTGGGCACAACCCCTTTCAGGTAGGGTTGGGATTCCAATTATTGGGCCCCATGGATGTTGCACTACCCCTGGCGAACACCTTGACCGACTCGTATCCTGCTCCACTAGAAGATGACAAAGCCATCCATTTCACTGAGCAGATGCATCACATCCACCAACAGGTTCAGGATATTTTACAGAATTCCAATTCCAAGTACCAAGAGCGCCATGATCAACACCGGCTGCCACATAAGTTTTAGGTGGGTGACAAAGTTTGGTTGGTCTTGCAGAAAGAACGACTTACAAGGCCCCAATGGAAGCTTCTACCACTCCCGTATGGGCCATACATCATCAACCAGGTCGTGGGTGACAATGATTTTGTGCTCAAAATTCCCCCTTTCCTTGGCCTTCACCCAGTCTTCAACGTGGCTCTCCTTCGACCATATTTCTCACCATTATTGGACACCTCAGAGATAACAAAGATCAACCCTGACTGCATGCAACATGCATCCAGTGATCATATTGTGGACACATAGATCAAGGGCACCCGACAACAAAGGATCTA
>JZKD02S1666880.1:19924-31069 GCA_000966675.3 Picea glauca
CTATTAGGTCTTCTTACATCCGCCTTATTCTATTTTATTGAAAGGTCTTATTAATATTCACCTTTATTACATCCGAATACATTAATCTACCTATGTGCGGGTTAGGACCTTAACACTGTTACCTTCTGAAGCACTAGATGGAGATGGGCTGAGACTAGAATGGTGTGGAGGAGTCTTTCATCCCCGAGACCAAGCTATGGAACAAGGTGAGTGGATATTTCACCATTGAGTTGCTCACAAGGGTTTGTATAGAAAAACCCCCAAACTAAATGCTCAAGAGCAATAGAAAATGCTAATCCAAAACCAGAATGAGTAATAAGTGTGCCCCAACCTCTTACTTATACTTTTCCTTCTATTTCTCTGTTGAGTTAGGTTAAATCCCAGGGTTAATCTTCTATTCTTCTGTTGAGTTATCTTTTACTCCTTTATCCTTTTCCTTTCTTAAGTCAAGTTAAAAATATAACTTTTAACTTCTTGACTTTCCCCCCTTCAGTGTGAGACTATGACCTAGTGGGGGTTCCCAGGCCACTGAGTCTCCTCATCACCTCTCTAAGAGGTGGGGAACATTACACACCATCAATGCAACCTCATATAGTTGGGGTGCCATGGACTTGGGTCCAGCTCTTTCGACGTTTGACAAGCGTCATTGTTCATTATGGCAGGGCCAACAGGCCCCGCCCTTAGATAGGCTAGACTACTCACGTGCCGAGGGCACCTTTTGTATATTTTTGAGGGCATAAGCCCCGTGACTCTTACTGGACATATTTTTGAGGTTCTTGCGCCCACCCATGTAATTTGATATTTTTGATATATATATGCATATTTACATATTTTTACGTCTTATGGATTACATCTATTTTACAAATGTATTTACATGTGTGTGTTTGTGCTTTTTCTTACATGTGTGAAATGTGTCAATCTAATACATGATTATCTAGAGTATCTTTGATTTGATTTAATATCCTAGAAACATAGATATATGTAATGTAATCAAAGCTTTGTTCTAGGAGACGTACCCTAAGGAACCATCAATGTAGAGTAGGATCGTAAACATGGTAAACCCCATTTAACTGGGACACAACCAGTTGAGCGTCTAAGTAGACCTAGAGGTGAGAGATACCATGAGGAAAAGTGTCATGAAGAAACTCTAAGACTACATTGTATTTGATGACATTTTTTGTCACGTCACCTAAACAGATACCTCTTGAAGATAGCAACTAGCCCAGAGGTGTGAAAATCACCCAAGTTGCAGAAGCAAGCCTCCGAGTGTGTCTGCTAGCACCGTCTGTGAACCCAATGAAGACCTCTGATTCAATTGACTTCTGCCATAGTTAAAAATATGACATCAAAAATGACACGTCCGTAAAACCAAAAAGACAAAAACTAAGAAGAAAATGTATACGAACTATACATATGTACGAGAAGTCACCCAAGGTGACCCACCTACGAGTAATACTTCTTGAGGTAGAGCCCATTTCTAGGCTCCACCAAAGAATTTCCCTCACATTCCACCAAATGATAAGCACCCTTGTTTAGAACCTCCTTCACGATGAAAGGTATGAACCACATGGTGTTATCAGACTAATCAGTAGGTGTGAACACTAACAGATCTCTCTAGATCCAGCTGGATCTAGAACAAAACAGGATAGGACATGACTCTTTCCCTAAGTTTTGACCATTGATTTAGCTAGTAGGGAGGAACAAGTAACATACCTTTGTATCGATTCCTAGGGTCTATGGTGCTCCCGCTTCACTCCGTTGCTCTCATGAGGTCAAGACCAAGACAACACAAACCAACCAAAGTGAAGATAGAAAAATATATTCAACTGTCAACTTATGTATATGATCAAGGAATTACACAATAAAGTAAGAATGACTTTATGGGAAAAGAACATGCCACTGTATCATATTAATTGAAAGTAGAAGATACAACCTGATCGCCTTGATGTCACAAGCTTCCTTTCGGTGGCTCTTGGATCCAACACACACAAACTTTCTCAATCCTTGTATGAAGAAGATCAAATCCCTCTTGATAGACTTGCTCGAGTCTCCAAGCTCATTTTCAAGCTAAGTCCTTCACACAATTCTTTCACCAATTCTCCAATGAATCTTTCTTAACCTTTTCCATGATAATTCCATCAATATATAGGAGAGAATGAGATGGTTACTTATATAAGAATGATCCCACAATATCAGGGAAACTAGTAAAAGGATAACCATTCGAATGCCAACCCATTCTTCTAGAAGATTCCTTTCTAGAACCATCGACAATTCATCTTTTTCCAAGATTTAGAACAAGTTCACACCCTAGATATGTAGCACAGTGAGAGAAGTTCACACCCTTGCTGAAGGCAACCTACGAGAATGAGTCATTCTCGCACCCTAGGATATTAGAAACCTGTGAACTCTCTTCAAAAGTAAGTTTTCTGGGAAGAGATGAATGTCACTTTTCTCAGGAGAAAGTTCTTATGAGGAGCCTGAGTACACCATCATCAATACACCATCAATATTGACCAAAATCATGTGTAAAAAAATGCCCCCCAAAGTATGAGGCCAGAATCAGTGACAGCCGAAAGACTTTATATACTACATGTGTGTGTCGGAAACCAGGAGCGCACCTAATCGGAAACCTGTGAACAACCAAGCATCTGCAGAATATCATATATACTAATTCTGAGGTAGGAATTCCAATACTCAGATCACAGATGGATGACATCATAGACATAGTTCATGGCCACCACTCATACACTATGGATCCATGCCGTCAAAATATAACATAGCCACCAGAAATACATTGTGGATCTATGCGAGAAAATTCAAATTAAGACGACATAGCCACGAGACATACAAAGTGGATCTGTGTGTCACAAATTATACATATTCCATCACAACCTAGACAAAGAGATGATATCTAGGGTCTTCAATCTCGTCACCCAAAAGTACGAATCTAACCATGTGATTACATGTGTTGAAGTCGAACATGGTAGAAACCACTTGATTACTGGTCATTGATGAAACCATTAACAAGTGCGAGGGAAATCACCATTAATGTCAATGATTCCCAAGGTACTCTAGTACAATCCTTCGAATGTGAATGAATGAGTTGAGGTCGAACATCCAACAGAATATTTCGATCAGGGGTCAATGATGTAAACCCACTGTCAAAAGCGAGGAAACCTGCCATTGAGGCATGCAAGTTCCAAGGTACCGAATAATTTCTAAGTCTTATTTCCGCATAATGAGCTGAAGTCGATGGAACAAAAATCATCACAGGAGGGCCTTGATGTATCCCCCATCAATGACACAAAATGAGTAACAGAGTTTGAAGATGAAACAGAGTATGATGTAAGTTGGACTTGACACAGGGAAGGTCGACACAGAGACAATGGACAACTGCAGATGGATGACTCAATAGAGGTTTTAGATGAACTTCTCTTGAACATATGAATGACATGACCAATGATTTGGAAGCATTGACTCAAAGAAGACACAGGGTGTGACCTTGTAGCAAATCGAATGAGAGATAAATGGATTTCCCAAACTGGCTTCAAATAATGAATAGGGGGTGTCATGTTCAAGAGAGATGCTTACTGCCAATCAATATGAAGATGAGAACATATCCCTTTCCCAAATTTTCCCCCACCATTTCTAGCGAGTACCTCTTTAGTTTTACACAAGCTTGAGGAGGATAACATATGATTGTTGATATAAGCTTATCCTTCGGAGTATGTTTAACGAACCCTAGGAAGGAGTGGTTCGGTCCCATTATGGGTTTGTCGATGTTTGTTTAACAAGTCCAAAGATAGAAAACTCAAAGGTTTTTCATGATTATAGAGTCTGAAAAAAACACTTGAAAGAGAACTCTCTCAGTTCCTTTTTCATAAAATAGTCTGATGAGACTGAAAAAGAGATAAATTATCGCCCACCAGATGCTTTTTTTCAAATACTTTATCGAGTGTGAAAATAGCAAGGTCGCTCAACTATCTTTTCATGTTTAGAGAGTCTGAAAAGAGCTTAAAGAGGACTCCAGGGGGGTTCCTTTTTTGTATAACCTTGTTGAGCCCAAAAAAGTGATAAAAGTATGCTCGATCGCATTCTCATGTATTTTCGAGCGTGATAACGGACAAAGACCAAGCTTGAGGTTTTATACAAAAAACATAAAAAGAAATCAAAACATGCGATGAAAAAGAAAAAATATGTCTGCATCCCTGTATATGAACATCGAAGTCGTTACGCCTGCAAAAGTTGCACTCAAAAGGGCATTAGGTATTAGGTTTTAATAAATAAATAATTATAAAAATTCAATAACATGGTAAAAGTAAATATAAAGAAGTAAAAACTCTTTTTACCATATCATTTTAACTTTACCACTATTTGAGCCCAAAAACCCCTCTTTTACCCTTGAAATTCAGCGTCAGATTGTGGGAGTTACGAGCATCCATTCGACAAACTGTCAGTGGTAGTGAGCTAGGCACTTTGTCCTCTACTTTTTCATGGTTTAATTTCTCATTTTCATTGGAAAAAACCACCGTTTTGAGTTTGTTTTGGAGGTTATTATGGAGTTCAACCATTCTTGTAGGTGAGCTACATGGGACCTGTGAGAATGGGTCATTCTCGTAGGTGAGCCCAAAGGCGCATGCGAGAACCTCACACTGTGCCTAAAGGGCACCTGCGAGAACCGCAAAGTGTAAATTTTTTTTAAAAAATTTCTCAATGAAAAGATACCAATTTGTGAATAGAGTTATTAATATTCTTCTTGTGCTTCTTATGCAGGTATTTGGCCATCACAATGGTTCTGGAATGGTGTGAAAGGGAGCACGAATAAGATAATTCCATTGTCGGAAATCATCCACCCACCATTGCTACTTTGTGAAATTGTGATCTTGTGAAGTACTTTCATATCCCGGGCACGAGGGCCCAAGTCAGGTTATTGGAGTACCTTGTGCATATGTGGGATCCTAACCAGCAAGTATTCCATGTAGGGGTCCACACATTGTCCTTGGATATTGAGGACATTTACTTCTTGACAGGACTGTCATGGCGTGGGTACCATGTGAGCTTGACTGGTAGCATAAGTGGTGGGCTTCCCATGAGTGAGTACTGCCACTTACATTGTGTTCCAAAGGCAAAGAGGAGGAAAGGAAAAGTTTCCATTTGGGGAGTGCGAGATTTGACCCTCTGCACTATTTTGTTCACCATTTCTCGTATGTCTGGGAGCTCTACTCCTCACATGGCTCTTCAAATCTACTTTATGTATGCCATAGAGTGTACTAAGCCTCGGGTTTTTAACTGGGTAGATGCAGTGCTTCGTTGAATGAAAAAGAAGTTGACCAAATGTAGGTGAGGTGACCTGAAGAAGTTTGGGTACGGGTCTTTGTTGGTGTCCTTTCTTGAGAGGGTTCTGTTAATGAGGTTTTAGGTTGAGTGGGATTTACCAGCCCCAACAGATCTAAGAATGTTGAGATGGTGTCAGCTCATGGACCAGCACGTAACGGGACCAATTATCAAATATGATGATACCTTCTTCAACTGGTTGCGAACACAGATGCTGATGGTCGATGATTATACTTATGTCGGGTTGGATTTCTGAGGAGATCTGAACTTAGTCCTGCCCGAGGGTTCTCAGTGGGGGGAACTTGGTAAGAAGTACACAATTTTTTTATTTTTTAAATGTTTTTGTGAATTTTATCATATGCAAATGTTTTTTATATGTTCATCCAAAGACTAAATACAAAATTCATTTTTGATGACACAGATGTGGGACCTTACCAACCTCCTGTTACTTCTCCTGTTCAACAACGAGGAGAGGTAGCACCAGTGCCATGATGGGACGTTGAGGATTATGAAGCGGTGGAACAAAAACTAGAGGGTTTGACAACAAATATTCCTGGCATGCCTCTTGGAGAGGTTCCACGACGTTATCAACGTCATACAGTAGGAGTGTTGGACTCCATAAGCCGACTGCTCCGTAGGGTTGCCTAGGCAGTTGTGTGTTACCGTGAACATCATCCATGACATCACTTTGTATAAGCTATGAGCTTCAGATTTTGACATTTTGGTCCTCAGACATAACTTTTTTTGTAAAAAATCTTTTGATCGTTATATATACGTACGGTTTCTACCGATTTATCTTGTGTTGTGTGAAAATTGATGTGAGTGATTTATAAATGATCCAAATGTATGTCTAATACATAGTTAGCTAATGGATGAGTTAATGTATTTAGACATCTAAGAATATGTTGATATTCAATATAATCAAAATAACGTTCCAAGAGGCGAATTCGCAAATACACCCGTAACAAAGTAGGACTTCGAATAGTATAGACATTACTTAACTGTAGTACTACAAGATCTGAATCGAGTCACACAATCAAATGATAGATTTCGAGCGAGATAACATTTATCAAAAATTCGATAATGATGCTATACTCTGCAATATTATTGGTCGCATGGCCGAGACACACACCTCATAAGGATACAAATCTGTTTGTAGGGGCGTAAGTTGCCCATGCAGTGGAAGCAAGGTTCTGATTACTATAGCTAGCACCATCAGCGAAGCCAATGTAGGGTAGTGAAGACTCTGACATCTGGAAATCAAACACAATGTCACATAAGGGTAGAGACTAGATAATGACAAAAGCAAGCTACAGTAACACACAAGAAGTATGATACAATAAAAATACAAGTACTCGTGCAAAAATTATTTTATGCATAGTACTTCTTCAAGTACAACCCATTCCTGGGTTCACTTAAAAGGATACCATCATAATATACTAACTCATAAGCCTCTTTTTCCAACACTTGTCTAACGATATAAGGACCTCGCCACATGGCTTCGAATTTTCCAGCTCCTAGGATATCTCAATCTTGTTCATAGAGGAGAACGAGATCTCCTTCGGAGAAAACGTGAGGCTTGACATGTTTGTCATATTAGGCCTTGACACATTTTTTCTGAGCTTCTATGACTAGGGTAGCATCGCGTCGAGTTTCATCTAATTGCATAAGATACAATATACGTTCTTCCTCAGCATAAGTGTTTGGTAGGAGTTCAACAACTAGTTTTAAAGAGGGTATCTCGTAGTCAATCGGGAGAATGGATTCCAAACCATAGACTAACCGGAAAGGTGTAAACCCAGTAGCGAACTTGACGGATGTCCGGTAAGCCCACAATGTCGAAAACAACATTGTGTGCCAACTTGTTTTGTGAATCCCTATCATTCGTCGGAGCATAGTTATGAGAACTTTGTTAATTTCTTCGACTTGGTCGTTGGCTTGTGGGTAATAGGGCATTGATTTTTCATGGCGAAGACCCAACTTGTCAGTAAGTTTGAACATCATGAAGTTTCTAAAGTGGCTACCATGATCAGTGACGATAGCTTGGGGAACACCAAAACGAGCTATGATGTGATTAAAAATGAATAATGTTGCGGTCTTTCCAGTGTTGTCAAATGTTGGCATCGCCTCGGCCCATTTTTTAAATTAATCGATGGCTACAATAATGTATCCATGCCCCCCGACTGAGTGAGGGTGACATGTCATGAAATCGATGCCCCATTTCGCAAAGGGACCAATGGAAACCACAGGGTGAAGAGGAGCGGGATGTGACCGTATCTTGTTATTATAGGTATGACAAGCATGACATTTTTGAATGGCGATTATGTAGTTGTTAAATAAATAAGGCCAAAAATACCCTACTCGTAAGATATTTTGGGTAGTAGCATACCCAGACATATGACCACCACATGCTCCAGAATGGCAGTCATTCAGAGATTTCTTGGCTTCGTCGAACATTAGGCAGCATCGAAAAACAGAGTCAATCCCCCGACGATAAAGAGTATCCCCGAGGATAATATATTGACGGGCTTGGTATCATATTCAATGTCGATTAGCATTAGACAAAGTTGGCCGGAAAGTCTGGGTTTGGAGATATATGATGATATCACCATACCAAAGATCATCAGTGCTGATGAGGAAAAGGGATTCATCGGGTAATGAATCAGCTGCTACATTTTCCGTTTCAGAATAGGGAAAGTCGCATATCAACTCAACAAACACTAAGGACTTCTTGGACTTGGCGCATTCGAATTCCAAGTCAAAATCCTGGAGTATCACAATTAATTTGGAGTATTTTCTCCCTAGCAATTGACATGTGAGAATGTGTTGCACAAGGTTGTAGTTAGAAATCACTGTAGTCTTGCGTGAGAGGATATAGTGCTGGAAGCATTGGATGGCTTGGACAACAACCAAGGCCAATTTTTTGACATGTAAATACTTGATTTAGGTAGGCATTAGAGTTCAACTCAAGTAGTAGATAACATGTTCGTCGTTAGCATCATCCTCTTGGACGAGAACCATACCAATGGTGTAATCTGAGGTAGCAAGGTAATGGAAATAATCGTGACTGTAATCGGGGGGAAAGAGAAGCGGAGCATATGTTAGGGACAATTTCAAAGCTTCGAAATCATTTTTGGAGATGGTATCCCATACAAACTCGGGCCCCTTTTTTAGTAGCCTCATAAATCCACGAGTTATCTAGGCATAATTTGGGATAAAACGATGAAGAAAGTTTTCTTTCCCCTGTAAACTTTGTAACTGGTGAAGTGTAGAAGGAGGAGGGAGATTAAGTATTGCCTCAACCTTTAAAGGATCCACCCTAATCCCTTGACGCGAAACGATAAAACCTAGAAGTCGGGCGGATTCCATGTAGAAAACGCACTTATGAGGATTCAAACGTATACAGTAGAACCGATAGAGGACAAAAATGGCTCGGAGGTGGGTTGGATGATCGAATCAGTGCATAGAGTGAGCGGGTAAATCATCTAGATATGGTTGAATGATGCGCTTGGTATCATGGAAAGCATAAGACATAGCGCGTTGAAAAGTGGTTCCAGCGTTCTTGAGACTGAAAGGGAGTTTTCGATAGGCAAAAGTACCCCAAGGAAAAATAAAAGAAGTCTTATGTTGATCCTTGGGAACAATGTTGATTTGATTATACTCGGAGAAACCATCCATCAATACACCATCAAGATTGACCAAAATCATGGGTAACACATGGGTTTAAATTTGCCTGCCCCCAGGGGATCCTTATATTGGTCATAGACTAGGGCAAGGTTGCATTTAGAGAAAATCTAAGGATGAACAGACCGATCATACTGACACTTGAATTTTTGTTTGTGAGACTCGATAGCCAAGGTTGCATAACGATGTTGCTCATCGAGCTATTCGAGATATGATAAACACTCTTCAAGTGGTGAAGTGTCTGGAAATAACTATACTACCAACTTTAGAGATGGGATCTGACACTCTATAGGCAAGACTGCTTCCATCCCATAAATGAGTTGAAAAGGTGAGAAATCGGTTGCAGTATTTACAAACGTTCCGTAGGCCCATAACGTAGAGTACGACATCAAATGCCAATTTTACTTGGCCGAATTGATCGTTCGTTGTAGAATATTCTTAAGGGACTTATTCACAACTTTCACCTGACCATTCTCTTGTGGGTAGTACGGTGACGAATATTCTTTCCTCAACCCAAGATTTGACATTAACTTGGACATCATTTTATTCTGAAAGTGACTACCATGGTCAGTGACAATCTCTTTCAAGATGCCGAACCTTGTTATTATCTGGTTAAATAAAAAGAGAGTTGATGTCTTGACATCATCTTTAAACAGTAGCATAGCCTTGACCCACTTTGTAAATTATTCTACCATTACAATGATATAACGATGCCCCCTTGCTGAAGGGGGGTTGCATGTAGCATAATCAATCCCCCACTTAGTGAAGTGACCAATTGTGATGATGGGAAACATGGAAGAGGGGTGTGCCCTCATATTTCAAGAGAATATATGACACAGGTGGCGCTTCTTGACCGATTCAACACAATCTTTGATTAATGTCGGCCAAAAGTAATAGACTCATAGAATCTTTTGGGCTATTGCCAACTGTTGACGGGCGAAAATGACTATCCATCAATTGGAAGAATGATTCTGCTCTAGGGTTGTCTAAATAACCCAAATCATTTGGTATAACTCATTCTGACGAGTTTAATGGCTCCGTTGGCCAATCTAAAAGTCCTAGAAGAAACAAATAAAACAAATAAAAGAGCTGAAATAACTAACTAATTACTAAACACTATATATATATGTGTGTGTGTGTGTGTGCATATGTTCTAATGTAACTGTAGTAGTTGTATTTAAGAAAAATATATACAAATATCATTTATTTACATGATTTACAAGCTGCAACTTTTAATCGAAACATACAAAAATCGATGTGAAAAACGATTGCTTCTAGGAAGCAGATAAAGAAAGCACATAAAAATATTTATTGTTTTTCTTTTATAAATTTAAAGAATTTTGCAAATTTTTTTTAATGAAACATGAACATGTGGATAGTCAAAGCTGAACCATACATTCTAGTTTCAATGACATGTAAATGACAAAAAAATACAAATAACCTATCATGTTAGTGAATTAGTGAGGTGTATCCAAGCATCTGCATGAGTGGTGAACATCCAATTTCCATGTCCAAGAGAGAAATATGCAATGAGCCTTATGATTGTTCTAAATAAATTCAAAACATGTATCGGCATCTTAGGTTTTAATGACAGAAAAGGAAACAAAAACATAAACATTTGATCTCATAATTATACATGATTACAGCAAGATAAATCTGGAAGCAATCTATTCATTTTATCATTCAATTTAAAACTCAAAGATAAATCTCATTATTTAAATTGAAGATATAATCACAACATTTGTATTTTGATGAAGCAAATGATAGATGGTATTTATAATATAAACCTCCTACACATCACAGATCATTTAATATAAAGATATCAGACATGCACATGTAACAGGATTAAAAAAACATAAATAAAAACATTATAAACAAAAGGCTAAATCCAAAATGCATATATGTCGTTCTATTAAGTTTTTGGAATCACTTGTCCATTCTGTAGTCCTGGAAGAATTATTTTTGATAATAGACTTTAAAGATTGGAAAAATTAATACATAAATGATAAAAGTTAACCATGTATTGATAAAAAAGACTAAAACTATTTAAATCAATGCATAATCAATTATTCAAAGAATATGAAGATATTATAATGAAAATAAAACCATTTTACTCACAGGACAAAA
>JZKD02S1666880.1:56532-67713 GCA_000966675.3 Picea glauca
TGAACATTGCTATCTGATTCAAAGTGTTATTTCTGTTGCTATTTCGTATATCATTTCTGTTTATTGTGAAGATTATGCTGGATATTTTACTGTTATTCTGTCATTTCTAGCATTTTGTTTCTGTTCTCCATATTTTATATATCTGGTATCTTGCACTGCCTGATACATTGCTGCTCAGAAAGCCCACAGATTAGATCACATTTCATCCCACAGAAACAGTAGAAGAAAACCTTTGGACCATGTTCTTTGATGGTGCTTGCACTAAGGAGTCAGCCGGAGCAGGAATGGTATTCATTTCTCCTTCTAAGAAAACTTCTCATTTGTCCTTTAAACTTGATTTTAAAGTGACTAATAATATTGTTGAGTATGAGGCACTACTTTTGCGGCTGAATGCAGCCAAAGAGAGGGGCATTAAAAAATTGTAGGTGTTTGGAGATGCAGATTTGATTATTCAGCAGGTGAATAAGTCCTTTCAAGCAAAGCATGTCAGACTGAAGGCATACAGAGATGAAGTGTTGAAGGCAATTCAAAATTTTCCATATTTTAAAATTGCATTTGTAGCTAGAGCAATGAATGAATTGGCTAATTCATTGGTTGTGTCTGCTTGTGCATTCATACCCCCTCTGCCTCATAAATTAAGTTATGAAATTCAAGTTAAATATAGGCCCTCTCTCCCTGATAATGTAAAATTTTGGAAGGTTTCTGAAGACGATGCTGAACTCACTAGATTCCTTGCAGTGATAGATGAGTTTGTAGATCTATAGATTGATCAGGAGAATGAACATGACAATGAAATTGAAGAGCCAAAGTTCAAAAGCAAAATCGTATCACATGAAATAGTTCAGTTGTCTACCAACATAATTCCTAAAGGTTTGGTCCCGTTGGAAAGGCTATTCGATAACAATGATGTGGTTGTCAAATTGAAAAGTGGGGAAGAAGATTCAGATGTTTTGAAGTATAATGTGGCTAGTGAGAAAGATCCTAAACATGTCAACTTAGCCTCACATTTGACTGAAAAACAAAGGGTTGATTATGGAGAATTGCTAAAGGAATTTCTAGACATCTTTGCTTGGTAGTATGATGACTTGAAGAATTTTGAAAAAGAGGTGATTCAGCATAAGATTCCCTTGAATAAAGATACCAAAATATTCAGGCAGAAGCTTAGATCCTTCAACCCTCTATTGTTGCCTACCATGGAAAGGGAAATTAAGAAACTGTTGGATGCCCGTATTATCATTCCTCTCAGGTATTCAGAATGGATTGCGAATCTTTTGCCGGTTAGGAAGAAGAATGGGGAGATCAGACTCTGCGTCGACTTCAGAAATTTGAATAAGTACTCTAGGAAGGACAACTACCCTCTGCCTAAAATGGAGCATATCTTGTAGAAGGTGTCAGGATCAAAGGTGATGTCTTTTATTGATGGGTTTTCCGGATACAACCAGATTGTTGTCCATCCGGAAGACAAGGAAAAGATTGCTTTTACCACTCCATGGGGTACATTTATGTATGATAAGATGCCCTTTGGATTGATGAATGCAGGAGCGACATTCCAAAGGGAAATGGACATTGCTTTCGTTGGAGAGAAAGATAAATTTGTCCTAATTTATCTCGATGATATCATTGTTTTCTCAAGCATCCATGAACTTTATTTGCAACACTTGAAAAGGACATTTCTGAAATGTCGAAGGTATGGCATTTCTCTTAATCCAAAAAAATCAAATTTTTCACTTAAAGAAGGGAAATTACTTGGGCATATTGTTTCAGCTAATGAGGTAAAATTTGACCCAAAGAGGGTAGAAGCAATTAAAAACCTGTCTCTTCCTAGATCAAAGAAGGACATTCAATCTTTCCTTGGGACTATTAACTTTGTTAGAAGGTTTATAGTAAATTTTGTTGAACTCACAAAGCATATCATTGCTATGTTGAGAAAGGACTCTGAGGTAAAATGGACTAAAGCAGCCAGACATTCATTCAATGCCATTAAGGAAGCCATCACAACAACCCCTGTTTTGATCAGTCCCGATTTCTCCAAGGTATTTTACATTTTTTCTTTTGCTTCCAGTGATACAATTGCGGCAGTACTCTTGTAGAAAAATGCCGATGATCAAGAGCAGCTGATTTCCTTCTTCAGTAAGGTCTTGAGGGATGCAGAGGTAAAGTATGAATTGTTGGAGAAACAAGCATATGCACTTGTCAAGTCATTGAAATCTTTCAGATTTTACATTCTTCAAGCAAAGGTAATATCTTTCGTTCCCTCCAGTTCAGTAAAAGATGTTCTTTTCCAACCCAACATTGATGGAAAAAGGAGTAAGTGGATAGAAAGGTTGATTGAATTCGATGTTGAAATCAAACCAGCAAAACTTGTGAAGAGTCAAGGCCTTACCAAACTGCTGGTAGAGGAAAATTGCAGGCTGCTCGAAATAAATCTGGTAAGCATTAATGCAGAAAATGATCAGTCTTCAGAGGATAAAGAAGGTGAGAAAATGTAGGTCTCAGATCACTTAGCTGATTGCAAATGGTACAGTCATATTGTTCAGTTTCTGCAAACTTTATCAGTCCCATCAGATTTGACAAAGACTCAAAGAAGGGCTTTGAAGCTCAAAGCTATAAATTTTTGCATCAATGACAACTTGTTGTTCTGGAAAAATACCATAGGTTTATTGTTGAGGTGTGTGAACCAAGAAGAAACAACCAAGGTCATGATTGAATTCCACAATAGTGAATGCGGAGGACATCACTATTGGAAAACCACTGCACACAAAATCTTAAGATCTGGTTACTACTGGCCATTCTTATTTTCAGATGTGTATGAGTTTGTGAAAACATGTGACAAGTGTCAAAGGCTTGAAGGTAAACAACAACTGAAGTCTCTTCCCCTCAAACCTATAGTGGTCACAGGGCCTTTCCAGCTGTGGGGCCTAGACTTCATAGGCAAAATTCATTCACCTTCTAGTGGTCAGCACCGGTGGATCCTGGTTGCCACCGATTACTTTACAAAGTGGATTGAGGCTATTCCCACCCGGAACGCCAATCATACTGTCATCATAAATTTTCTGCAAGAAAACATATTTGCCAGATTTGGCTGTCCCAAGAGATTGGTCACTGATAACACTGTTGCATTCAAAGATAAACACTAGGTGAAATTGTGTGAAGACCTGGGAATTCAGCTGGTACATTCCATAGCCTACTATTCGCAAGGGAATGGCTTAGCTGAGTCATCCAACAAGAGTTTAGTCAGAATTATAAAGAAGCTTCTTGAACAAAATGCCAGAGGTTGGGATTCCAAACTGATGTTTGCTTTGTGGGTTGACAGAGTTACATGTAAGAAATCAATTGGTACACCTCCTTTCAAGTTGGTATATGGTATTGAGGCCATATTTCCTGTTCAACTTGCATTGTCAGTTGCAAAGTTATTACAAGAAACTGATTCTGAACCAAGTTATTTGACCAGGAGAACTCATAATTTGGTAGAACTACAACAAGATAGAGAGCAGCTCTTGGAAAAAACAGAATTGCATCAAGAAAGGATCAAAGAAACTTTTGACAGGAAAGTCAAATCAAATGTCTTCAAAACAGGGGATTTAGTCTTAAAGTGGGATGGAGCAAGGCAGGAGAAGGGGAAACATGGAAAATTTGAGGCTCTCTAGACAGGTCCTTTTGTCATAACAGCGGTGCAATAGAATAATACCTTTGTTCTCCAAACTCTTTCAGGTGAGGCAGTAGCAGGTGGCCCTTTCAACGGGCGCTTCCTGAAGATCTATTTCTCATAAGGCCTCTTTTGAAGCCCTGTTCTACTTGTACATATTCTTTTTCTGTTCTTTTCCTTTATTTCTGTCATTTCAATAACTCCATGCCCAATGGTACTAGCAAAACTATTTTTCAAATTTCTGTTTCAAGTTTTAATAAGGCTACTGAGTCTAGCTAGGTTCTTGGTCACCTCACAGGGAGATGCCCATCCCAGTTGGAGCCAAATGTTAGCTCCCAAAATGAACCCGTCCCTTTGGTCACATTTTGTGGTGGATAGCATGGCTATTGGTAGTGTTCTCAAATTGATTTTTAGTTTTTCTTGCTGCAAGACTTAGGTTTTGGTTTTTTGTCTTAGAAATAAGATGACCCATAATAATATTCTTTTCAAAAAAATTCAAAAATTCTTTCAACAGCTAACGTGTGTTTAAAAGATGGGTGTTAGCTGGTGAAAGTGGCAACTTTCCACAACTAAGGAGCATCTCTCATATGTTTGTGCACTGGTGAAAGTGACGACTTTCAAACATCCAAAGAAGCATTGTCGCGAAGTTGTGCGCTGGTGAAAGTGGTGACTTCCAACAGCTACGGAGCAATTCTTACAGGATCGTGCATTGGTGAAAGTGAAGAATTTCAACAACTAAGGGGCATTTTCCATGGGTCGTTGGCTGGAGAAAGTGGGAATCATGTGCGTTTTGTCTACGTTTCTAAAGTCTAATGATGATATGATCATCCCATGTCATGCAAATCCAGAATGATGCATTGGTGAAAGTGGGTAATGATGGGGACTCAAGTTTGCACGTCAAAATAGGATTACGATGCAGATCTTGTTCAGTGACGCATGCTGCACACTCATGGTGCCGGGAATGACAATTTTGAATCCAGCAATGCAGGTACAGAGGCTGTACTACCTAGGTGACAACATCAAATCGGTTCATCACTTCTCCAACATGCATAACTCTTCAATGTATGCTAAGTTTCTAAATTTGAAATACAGAGCCGACTCCCGAGTGCTTTCAACAACGCAATATCTCAGCTCGAATATCAGTTTCTTGTGTTGTGTATACATAATCGTTTGGGATTTTGGGTGACAGAATGGCGAGGAGACATAGTGGTTCTCTACTCATAAAAGAGCTGGATAACCTATCTTTTTTACAGACACATCCAGAAGTCCAGAAACACTTCTCAAACGTAGGGTGTATTGAATTCGTTGAGAGGTTGAAAAATGATTTCCACCAGTAGATAGCAGAAGCTTTTACCAAACGTTTCAACGGGAATAAGGCCCGTGTTGGGTCCTTGTAGATCTTAGTAGATGAAGCTTCCATCGCTACAGCGACCAGCCTACCAAGGACAGGCCAGGGTTGGTTCAAAACCACTGCCACCAAAAACTTAAACTTCAGAGTTTATTTGAAGGAGGAGTTCAGGCACAATGCATGGAAAAAGAGCATCCTGGTTTCACATTTGAAAGATGAATGGTAGGATTTGTTTAAGGGCATCCAACTCTATATAACATTAGAGGGCAGGTATGACAAACTCATGATGTATCATTTTAAGCTCCTAGACCATTTCATAGGTAAAACTCTCCTCAATTTACCTTTTTTCTTACATAAGAGTTTAACTAAGGTCTGCAAGAAGATCAAAGCTCAACCCCTGAGCATGAAGAATACTCTGTGTCACTTTGGCCTCATTAAATTAATCATTCTGGAGGAATTAAAACAGTAGGGAAGGAGCTGGAAACACTTTTTATTTTGGGAGGGTTTTGAAACACAGACTCAGCCCGAAAATGAACAGGGGAAAGGTGGAAAGAAACAGTTGTCTCCTCAAAGTAGTTCGAGGAAGAGGAGGACTCTGCTAGGACCTCTAGAGGATAGAATCTCTGGAGTGAAGTCCCACAGGTCAAAGAAAAGTTTGAACTTTAAGTAGACCATAGAGCAACCTACAGAGAAGTCTACAGATAAGAGAACCAATATATTAAACTTGCCCTATACAGACTCAGAATCAGAGCAACAAGATCAATGCCCTGTCACCAAGAGTCTTGAGCAGTCAATTGAGTTTGCACAAAACTATGAGACCTTCACCCATACAGAGGAAGGATAAACATCAAAGAGCTCTAAATCTAATAAAACTCATAAAATCAAGCATCTGAAAGAGGTAATTGCTCAGCAAGAGGTCTTGGAACGGGTAATCAAAGAAAGGTATAAGAAGTTGTCTGATAACTTCGCAAAGACCAATGCTGCATTTGAGAGATTGGCTCAAGAAAGTGTTAAAGAGAAGAAAAGAAAGCAGAAAATCACCAAAGATTACAATAGTCTTTGGTGGCTTTCCAAACGCCTTAAAATGCAGATAAGAAGATTGAAATAGAAACAAAAGAAAAAATCCCATCCAGATTTGAAGGTACTTGCTCAAGTCGTTGTTAATATGAAAGGTGAGAAATCAGAGACACATTGAGTTTTGATGGAATCACATTTTGAAGGTGAAAACTCGTTTTGGGCGCAGTCAGGGCTTTCACCAGCGCAAAGCGATATTTTATGACCCGTTAGTTGGTGAAAGGCAATGCTTTCACCAGCTAACCAACGAAATATAAAATGAGTTAGTTGTTGAAAGCTGGAAAAGCATTTTTTTGAAGCCAAGGACAGAACACGTCATTTCTCACAGGTTATGAAGGAGTTCCAGAGTATCAACGGAATGAAAATTACTTGCAAAGGATTCAACATCAGAGATTTGAGGGACTTTTGGAAACCACATGTAAAACAAACTTCCTTAAATATCGGCCATGAACGTTAAGGAAATCCAACTGTCAAGACAGGTGCTTTGCCACATTGAATCACATCAAATATTCCAGGAGCTGAAGGATGCAGATGGAGAATTTTTGAGATTGAAGACAATTTGAGTGCTAAGTTTAGTTGTTAAGTCTTTATTTTCAAGTTGTTTAGTTAGATTTGAATTTCTTTTATTAAATACAGATCCATGTTTTTAGGATCTGTAAAACCAATTGTAAGAGGCTATAAATTCCTATTTTGATATGAGACAAGGGTTCAAACTGGGAGATATTTTTATGCCATTGTATAGACTCTTTTTGCAGAAATAAAGTTCAGTCTTCTTTCGTTTTCAATATCAGAGTTGTTCATCTTTCATTTTTTGTACTTTGTTTCAGTTTATTTTAGTTCATGAAGACTGTCATATCTTTATTGAGCTCATAGACTTGAAATTAAAGGATTCTTCTCTATCTTGTATTCAGCCCTGCATTTATTTGTATCTGGAAATCAAGAATAGGGTTCTTCATCCCCCTTTCAAATTATTTGATCTGATTATTGTTTCCTGAAAGAACTGTATCTTTTATATCTAATGAGTTGTTTCTACATAGATCATTAAAGACCCCATTGTCCCAAACACATAAAAACTATTATTTCTAAGTTACCAAGCATCCTTAGCCTACAACCCTAAGGAGTTTCTTGGAGTGATAACACAATGCATAGAGAGAAATTCATGTGGAATAACAGTGCTCGATACAAAAACTGCGCGCAACGGGTAATAGTGCAAGAACCAAAATTGCGCGTTGTAGTTATTTGTGCATGACAAAGAAGTGATACACAGTGGTTTTAAAGTGCACGAAGCATGATTTAACTGTGATGTTGCAGCACATGGAAAATACAGAGAAGATATTGAAACTTGTGCGCGTGAATTTATTTGAAGGGGGAAGAACAACAAAAACAGTGAAGGGTAAATTATAAGACCCTGACTAGCTCTATGAAGCCATAAATTTCTTCTCAAGACTTGGAATTGAGCATGTGAGTAGGCGTTGGAAAGGTATTGGACAATGGAATATAATGATACACCTAGAAAATTTATTTGGGAATTCAATGTTTTAGGAAATCATAAGAAAGGCTTCTGATAAATTATTGAACCAAAATGGTTCATATTTTTTTCATAAAATTGTTGAAACAATCAGTCTGACAAGTTTTGTTGGATGCACATTTTGTAGAGTTAACAAAAACTATATCAGATCAATACCAGTGCAGAGTCCATAGGAATGGAAGAGGCACATGGTAATTATAGTCAGCAAGATGAAGTCAGAGGGATGGATGTCCATTTGAGCATTGAAGGAACAAACTCCAATGGACTTGGTGAAGAAAGGGATGAAAACATAAATATGGCAAAGACCATTAAAAATTTACAGAAGGATGTTCAAAGCTATAAAGATGATAATGAAAGGCTTATGAGAGCCAAGGAGAAATAGGATGACTTCAACATGAAGTTATTGGAAATCTTGAACATAATAGAAAATAAATTGGATAAGGAGAGTGGCTCGAGAAAATCGGGAAATCAAAAGTCTCATGATGAGAAAAGAAAAAAAAAGTGTTAGCAGGCATCACCACCACTCCCCGAGGAATTCCAATAAGATATCACACAACCGCTCAAGTCCATCCCCTGTTAGAAAGTATGAGAGGTCTAGGGTGGATGAACTGTGAGGAGAAATGAACAAAATCAAACCTCCTACATTTGATGATGAGCACAAGAAGGATGAAGATGAAGAGACATGGTTGTTGGGCATGAGAAAGTATTTTCAATTGCATAATTATTCCTCTCATGCGGAGGGTAGAATTGCCATCTATCAACTCAAAGGAAAAGCATCCATGTGGTGGGATCAGCTTGTGCGGGTGCAACACATCAAAGAGAAAATTGTTACTTGGAGAAGATTCGAGAAGTATTTTGAGAAGAAATACTTAACTAAGAGATACTATGACAAGAAAATGAAACAGTTTTTTTAACTCAAGCTTGGGAGTATGACAATTAAGGAATATGAGAGAAGGTTTATAGAACTGTTGAAGTATGTCTCTTTCATCAAGGATGAGACAGTCAAAATTCAAATGTATTTGAGTGGATTGACATCATTAATCATTGACAAAATACAGTATGATGATCCCAAGACATTATAGGAGACCATAAGGTGAGCTAAATGCCTATATGATCAACAAAAATCAAGGCCAACATTCCAAAAATCTTTGGAAGACAAAAATAAATTTAAGATGGATCAAAGGAAGAAGGGGTCTAATCCACCATTCTTCAAAAATAGTACACAGGGACAACAAAATCCTAAGGAACCCAGAATGATGGACACAGGAAGTCAAAGGCCAAGGAAACCACCTATTCAATGTTGGGGTTGTAAATAGGATCACATGTTCAGAGATTTTCCTCACAGAGGTGAAAAAGGGAGGATTGTTCATAATGTACAACAAACTGAAACAATGGAGGACATGGGCAGAAAGCTACCTAGGATCTATGCAGCCCTAGACAACAAGAAAGCATAATATCAATCACATATGATTGAAGTGGAAGGTATGATCAACAACCAAACCATTGTTATTTTAATTGATTCGGGAGCTAGTCATAGTTATATAGATCCTAAGGTGGTGGAAAGTTTGCATTTGCCAAGAAGCAAGAATGGGAAATATTGGTTGGTGCAGCTAGCTATAGGGGCCAAAAGAAAAGTTAATGAGATGGTTAAGTCATGTCTTATTGACATGAATGGACTGAACACCCAGGCATATTTGAAAATATTTCCTTTAGGTTCCTATGACTATCGAATTGGGATGGATTGGTTGGAACAACAACATGCCATCCTAGACTGCCATAACAAAGCTTTTACTTGCTTGGATGAGGAAGGGAAAATAAGGAAAGTGTGGGGAATTCCTAGGGCGGTATCCATCAGATATATTTCAGCATTGCAACTGAAGAAATGTTACATAAAAGGGTGTCAAATAATTGTAGCTCATTTGGTGAAGACACCTAGAGATAAGGTGTCAAATTTGGAAGATTATGCAGTCCTAGAAGATTTTGAAGATGTGTTCAAGGAGGTACCAAGTCTACCCCCAAGGAGGGACATTGATTTCTCTATAAATCTAATGCCTGGAGCAGGTCCAGTGTCAAAGACTCCTTATAGAATGAGTACACCAGAGTTGAAGGAGTTGCAAATGAAAGTTGAAGAGCTTCTGAAGAAGGGGTATATACTCCCAAGTGTGTCACCTTGGGGTGCCCCAGTATTGTTTGTGAAGAAGAAAGATGGAACATGTTATCACTCTATAAATTCCCATGGGTTGTTAGGGTAGAAGAAATTTTCCAGAGGTAACTTTATCCAACCACTTCGAAACTAGAATCTAATCCTATCAGTTTTAGAGAGGGATCTCTCTGTAAGATTTAGATATGTTTTAACTTTAAGATATTAGGCTAGTTAAGAAGAATAAAATTGAAAGGTTTGTTTTTTCTTTTTGTAAATTTGTCTGAAATAGGGTTTATGCATCCATTGGGCTATGGGGTTTGTATTATAAGGATAGAAATATGGACACGAATAAAATTATTCTTTCACAGGGCAAGTTAATGCATTCACTGAATTCTTTGGCAATAAAATGATGGATAGTAGAAAAGACAAGAAAATCAATTACAGTAAAGAAGCATTTAAGAATTTATTCACTATAACATCAGAAGACAAACATTTAGATATTTAAAGTCAGAGACAGGGTATACAAAGATAAATCCTGCAACATACGCTACTTTTAAAAGATCAGATTAGAAAAACAATATGACAACTGAGCAAGAAAAACATTCAACACAGAGAAATAAACATCACCAATGAATAACACACGAGAATCCTGTGAAACGTCCCTTTGTATTACTGGAAGATCTCTTGATAAACAATTACAGTCTTTATGGATTACAGGGCGTAAAGATCAACCCCACGTACTTCAAAGTTTGAAGTATTTATAATCAAAATTACATACGATCCTGTCATTAAAGATTAGAACATGGTAGATCCTAATTTTAACTAACTAACTCAACAACATACAAACATTCAGGAACTGTCGATGATGTGTTGAAATCTTCATCTTGATTTATGGGGAAAACTGTTGGTGAGTCATCTGCATGACTACATCTGATCGGATTACTGACTAGACCTAGACACCTCTTCTCTTACTTGATTAGATTGCATAGCTCTTCCCATCCTAGCTAACTGGGAATGTTGACTTTGAGTAATCTTTTTTATATTTCATCCATCTCTATATACTTGGCAAAAGTTGGTTTGAAGATGAAAATATACCAGATTTTGTGTTGTATGTTGACGTCTGGCTGCAAGGTTTCTAAGAACGCCTTGCCTGTTATGCTGCCCTATATTCCCAAAAATTTAGAACTATATTTGGCCATTGTGGAAAACTTTCGTTTATAATTGGGAAGGGTCATTAACTTGTCATTTAGGACCCTTAATCTAGGGAGTCCTTTCTTCCATAGAGCTTCGATTTTGCTGAAAAATATTTGCACTCCTGCGTCCATAGTGTTGATACTGAGAGGGGGGTGAATCAGTATCAAGTACAATTTTAAAACCTTTTTCAGCTTATAATTAAACCATTCAATTATATCCAATGATAAATGAACAATAGTATAAGAGTT
>JZKD02S1666880.1:74426-86585 GCA_000966675.3 Picea glauca
CGTTAAAGGTAGAACAGTCGAGGGGGGTCTGAAGAAACTTGTTGACCATAGATATGAGCGCCAACACCTCTGTCATTCATTTGTGCACTCTCTTTAATCTACTAGTGAAAAAATCATATTTTCTCTGAAAACTTAGGACAAGTGCTTTATGTGGGTCTACCTAGCTTTCCCTTCTTTTTGTCACCAAGGGGGCTAGGAATCCAACTTTCAAACATCAAAGATATGGTTCAACATCAATCATCATGCATGTGTTATTGAAATAAAACAAACTAACCTATGTTCTAACCTACTTACCTATGACATTTAGCCCAGATTAAACTATTGGACTAAGAAATTACTCTACCCTAGGGTTATTCGACCAAGATTAGGCAATTTGATCAAATTTATTCACTATCTAACCTAAACTGCTTGGCTAAGTTTAAACAGTTTAGCCAAGCTTATTCACTAATCCTATCAACATCAATTTAAAAGGACTTGGCCATGCTTAAACTGTACGGACCAGGTCATTGTTATTGCATGGGGCTTTATTCAATTTCTTTTATTCCCTCTTTTATTCCTTTCTCATTTTCTTTTTCTTTTCTTTTCTTTTCTTTCTTTTTCTTTCTTTTTCTTTTCTTTCTTTTTCTCAAATTATTTACAGAATGGAAAATTATTTGGCAACCAAACACAGTAAAGGAATAACATCTCAGTCACTAGTTGATCCTATAAATTATAGGGTTATAACAGTGGCTCCACCTGGGGATGGTACTCTCCTTGTGAAGTGCCAAGAATCCTGCTTCCTGATGTTCTGAAAAATTTCTCCTCAATTTCTTTTGTTGTTTGATTTGTTTTATTTTTGAAAATTTTGATGACAATGTTCAAGTGGCTCAGGGCCTTCTCTATGGGATTCAACCATATGATCAAAGTTATCCACTCAAAAACTTGTAAGAAAAAAGGGAATGGTTTGTACAATGTAAAAGTGTTACTAAAGGCCTCTACTGAGGGGGTGAATAGTGTTTCAACATTCTACCATTCACAGGTCCTCCTGGCAGATTGGTCCCATCACTATTGTCAAGCAAAAAAATTTTATTTCCTCTGCATGCTCGAATCATGTAAGGTCCCTTCCATAGACTGTCGAACTTGCCATGCTTCCCCTTATCTTCATTTCTAACATCCCACCTCAAAACTAGATCACCTAGCTCAAAGTCATCTTCTTTAGTTCTTTTATCAAAGATCTTTTTTGTGCTCTCCTGGACAACTTGAGTCTTGTTGTATACTTCTTCTCTAGATTTCTACAAGTGGATCATTGGATTTATCATTCTTTGGGAGTCGTTCGGCTCATCTTGCATCTCTTGCAGAAGCTTCATGACGACAACACTTAAAGAGGTAGGAAAACCTACTTTATTGACGTAGACCAATTCATATGGAGACATACCAATTGACCTCTTAGTGGTTAGTCTGTCGGCCCAAAGTGCAAAAACCAGCTTGTTATGCCATGAATTTTTGTTTTCTTGTAGTGTCGTTTTAATAATATTCACCAGGGTTTTATTGGATGACTTAGCCAACCCATTTCCTTGAGGGTAATAAGCTGTGGAATGTCCCAAAGTGATATGATACTAGTTGCAAAAATCTATGAGATTCTTAGATCGGAAAGAGGTTTCATTGTCAGTTATGATTTTTCTTGGACACTCGAAGCAAGACAAGATATTATTTTCTAGAAATTTAATAATGACAGAATCAATAGCTTTCCTTCTTGGTACAACTTCAATCCATTTTGTGAAATAGTCCATGGAAGTAAGAATCCATTTGTCCTGGATTGAAGAGAGAGGATGTATCTCTTCAATAAAGTCTAATCCCCATTGCTAGAAAGGGGCTTCAACAGAGATAGGTTTCAGGGGTAAAGGAAGAAGCTTCTTTTTTCCCTCAAACACTTGACATTTATGGCACAAAGTTACTTTATTCTGCACATCAACAAATAATGTAGGCCAATAAAACCCAGCTTTGAGGATTTTATTAGCTGTGGTCTTCCAACTCAAGTGACCTCCATAGTCTCCTGCATGAAAATCCTGTAAGAATTTGTCAACTTCATCTTTTAACAAGAAATTTAACAAAATACCTCTAGGATCCTTCCAATAAAGATTTCCTTCTAGAATGCAAAATTTTAAAGCTTTCAATTTCAAAAACCTAGCTTTAGTTTTTGTTAGACCAGGGGGAGATTGTAAGTTATGAAAAACAAATATAAGGTCTGTGTACCATGGAGAGTTCAGAAATACCTCTTTCATGCTTGGAGTCGCCCACTCTCTCTATTCATCTACTGTAGCTAAGAAATTAATATCTAAAGCATGAAAATTAGATTCAGCCATTAACTTTGCTAGACCTTGATCTTTAATCAGTTTAGTAGGCTTAATCTCTATGTCATACTCTAAAATAACAACAATCCATTTTCCTATCCTTCCATATGGATTTTCCTGAGTTAAAATGTCCTTTACTACTGCGTTCGGAACATAAGCGATTGTGTGGGAATGGAGAATATAAACTCTAAAATATTTTATGGATTTTACTAGAGAAAAGGCTTGTTTCTCCATTATTTTGTAATTCAAGGTAGGATCTCTTAAGGATTTACTGAAAAAGGCTAAGGGATATTCATACCCTTCATTTTTTTTCTGTAGTAATACTTTTTCAATGGTGTGTTCAGAAGTGAAAGAGAAAAGGTAAAAATCTTTGGTGAAATTAGGACTGATCAAAATTGGAGCCTATGTGAGTGCATGCTTAACCTATTCAAAAGACTGCATGGATTCAATGTTCCATTTTATTTTTGTGTCCTTTTTTAACATGTTGGTGATGTTCCTGAGAAGCTCGGCTAGGTTGGGTATGAATCTTCTGAGAAAGTTTATTTTTCCAATGAAAGATTGTAACTCTTTGATATTCCTAGGATGTTCCAGTTTCTGAATGGATTCTATTCTGCTGGGATCTATATTAATTATGTCCTTAGAGATTATGTGTCCCAATACTTTACCTTCCTCTAATCCGAAAAGGCGTTTCTTAGGATTCAGAGAAATCCCAAATTTCCTGCATTTCTCAAACACTCATCTGAGATGTTGTAAGTGCTCTTCATCGGATTGAGAATAAACGGTTATATCATCTAGATAAATGACAATAAATTTGCCAAGATCATCCACAAAAGCGATGTCCATTGCTCTTTGGAAAGTGGCCCCAACGTTCATCAAACCAAAGGGCATTTTCACGTACATGAAGGTTCCCCAAGGTGTTGTGAAGGTTGTTTTCTCCTTATCATCAGGATGAATGAGAACTTGGTTATAGCTTGAGAAACCATCCAGTAAGGAGATTCGGCTGGATCCAACTAAGTTTTGCAATATGTGGTCCATTTTTTGCAATGGATAGTTGTCTTTTAGGGAAACCTTGTTCAGGTTTCAGAAATCAATGCAAAGCCTAATTTCTCCAATTTTCTTTAGGGTCGGAACCAGATTTGAAACCCATTTGGAAAATCTTAAGGGAACTATGATTTTAGCATCATACATATTTTTTATTTCTTTTTCTATTAGGGGAAGTAACTTGGGATTGATTCTCCTAAGTTTCTGTCTGAAAGGTTTTTGTTCTTCTTTTATCAGGATCCTATGTTGTATGATGCTTGTGTCATAAGATTTTAAATCTTCATAACCCCAGGCAAAGACGTCTACATATTCTTTGAAAAGTTCAATGTATTTGAGTTTATGCTTGTGGGGTAAAGATTTAGAAATTTTTATCATCTTGGGTTTCTCCTCTGTCCCTATGTTACTGTCCTCAATCTCTTTACCACTAGCTTCAATTTTGGGTTTTTTCGCCACATCATTAAAATCAAATAGGTCTTCTAACGGAACTAAACCCCTAGGTAACACATTATTCTTTAAGTGCAAAACATCAGAATCTATCTCATCTTCACTTAATTCTTCTGAATCTATTTTATTTACACTATGATTCCCAAAAATGGATTTATTTACATCTTCATCATCATTTTCTAAGTCTATATTTGTGCACTCGAAATCATTTTTACATTGTAGAAAATATTCAATTTGATCATCATTCCCAAATACCTACCAGTATCTGATGTTGTCCAGGATAGTCAGTCTTTATTTCACCTCTACTGTGTTAGGGAGAGTGGAATGAAAAGGAATCTTGCATGTAGCTGCCGACATAGCTAACCCATCTGCTAAAATGGTCTATCCCCTGGGCATCACCTGCAAATCGATTTCCGTGAAACATTGAAGGGAATCCAAAATAGCATTCCTATAAGCTCTAAGCCTGGGATGTTTTGTTTCATACTCACCTTTAATTTGTTTGATGATTAATTTAGAATCACCTCTTACCATGATTTGTTTGGCACCAACCTTCTTCAGTAGTTTAAGACCGAGCATCAAAGCGTCATACTTGGTTATGTTGTTAGTGCATTGAAAATTCAATTTGTAAGAATGACTCTATGAATACCTTGTTTTGTTATTGTGCAACCAAACTCCTACTATAGCTCCCTCTTTTCTCACAACCCCATCAAAGTCCATGCTCTAGAACTCTACTGGAAGTTCTTCACTTATTACAATTTCCCTTCCTTTTGCCTCAGTGATTCTCTGGCCTTCTTTCGGATCAAGTGTATCTTCTTCTAGCTGAGAGTCTCTTTCTTTCATATCACCGTCGTTATACAGGATGAAGGAATCCAGATAAGAGTGTGCAGAGTATAGAGGGTAGTTATGTGATCTTTCTTGGTTGTTGACCATATATTTCATCAGTGTCTCTCTGTACAGTCTTCTCTGTTGTTTGAATACTGGGATAGTGGCATACGACATATCCAACTGCAAAGTGCCTTTCAACTTGGCCCCCCAAGATCTGGACAACAACATACCATATTTGGGGGGAATGTCCACAACCATAACATCCATAACCATGCTTTTTGTTGGAATCTGAACTAGGGTGATAAATAAGTCTTTGATCAACTCGATACATCTAACTTTGTTGGAGTCAAAAGAGTGAAAATATTTGTAGGGTCTGGTGACCTCGAGTCACATATTTTCCATCATTGCTTTAGACATCAAGTTGTGAGAAGCTCCCGAATCTAACATAGCATTGTGTAGAATCAGGTCATGTATATTAAGGTTGATGTAAAAAGGAGAGACAACACCAGTGTCGATATGACCATCAACTTTAGGGCCAAACACGATTTCAAGTTGATCATCAGTAGGATTTACTATGTCTGAATGATTTGTTGATCCAACAATCAAGGCCTTCATGCCTATCCCTAGCTCGATTCTCAGCACTTTGATCACTTGCGATTGGTAAGCGTTCTTACTCATTAGCTCGAAAAGGGGAATGGGAATCTTCAATTTAGATAATTCCCCTTCAAGGCTGAAAGTAGTGGGTGCTCTGTTTAGGCGTAGCAATTCTGATCTTTCTACCATATTTTTCTAGGCAGAAGTACTTGGTTGACTAATTGATGAAACCTCAGTCTGGGTTGATCTTTGTAGAATGGTAGGGTTTCTTTTTGTGAGAGTTTCAACATTGCCTTTCTCAGGGATTTTCTTGGTAGAAGGTCCCAAGGTCTTATTGGTTTCGACTGTTTTCTTTGTTTCGGTTACCTTCTTTGGGAGATTTTCATTTGTTTTTTTGCTCCTTGTATTGTACTGCCTATGTACCTCCATAATGGTGTCTTCAAATGCCTGTTGTTTTGTTTCCTCATCTTCCTCGTTTAACTCTGTTTGAAAAAAAAGGAAAATTTCTTGCTCTTCCTGAGTGAGGAAGATGGCTTTGTCGTCATGAACGCCCATGAGGTTTATATGTGTGTCATCTAATTATTCATTTGTCTCCTCACCTTCATCAACATAATTTTCTAGTAGGGGTGGTCTGCTCGGTTGATCAGGAACCCTCTTTTCCCTTTGATACCTAGGATCTCTCTGCCTGATTTGAGGAGGATTTCTTCTAAAGTTAGGATTCTGAATTTGTGGAGCAACTTGGTTATCTCTAGGAGGATTTATTTCGGCTACAGTAAGTCTCTCCATCATCCTTTCCATTTCTCTAGCTAAGGAATCCAGTTTGTCGTCAGAAGAGGATGTGGTAGGTTCCTCTTTAATCGTGACTCTCCTTTCCTTCCTCTGCCATGCCTTTCTGGCTAACATATTGGCCTCTACACTTACTGCACTTTTTTGCATGTCCACTAGAGTGGTATAGTTTCTTTCCCTTAATTGATATGACATATCAACGTCAAAACTGTCAGGGAATTTTGTCAATGCCAAAACTTGTGGGGGTTTGATATTGGTTGGAATCGCATTGCACAGATTGTTGAAGCGGGTGCAGTAGTCTTGTACTATCTCTCCTTGGTTCCTTCTGATGCTTTCGTATTCTGAAAAAGATCCAAAGGGGATTCTTCTTTACCTCCCATCTATCCAGAAAAATTCTTTGAAATGCGGTAAGGTTGACCACAAAAGTGACACGTAAGCCTTTGTACCATTTCTTAATGTCCCCAGTTAGACTCTACGTAAATAATCTCATCTAAACATCAGCTTCATCCACTTCCTACAAGTCAAAATAGTCATTTATTTTATCAATGTGTTGTTGTGCGTTCAAAGGCCCAGTAACATCAAACTGTGGAAGTCTTGTTTGATAGTCCTGGGGCATAACGTGTAACGGTGTGGCCAACACCAAAGGAGCATATATGGCTTCCATGATAGGTGGAGGAGGCAAGACAAAAACCTAGATGATGGGTGGGAAAGTGACAGGAGATGCGAAGGATGAAGGACTAACCAACACAGAGTGAGCGGGTTGAGATTTTACAGAAGCTGCAACAACAGTTATGGCAAAAAATTCGACTGATTGTTGGAAGTGGGTTTGGTGTAAAGCTTGATCGCGATTTTCTACCAAAATTTTTGGCTTGTCAAACTCCTCAAGGAATATTTGATCAGGGTTATCCCTGGGAGATAGTATTTTAGGGGTCCGAGGTTGTAGGATGGTTTGATCTAAATAGGTTTCAGTCATAAAGCTATCAGAGTTTGTTATAAACAATCTTTGTTCAACAGTGGTGTCAAACTCGAGATCTTGGAGGGTAACAGGTTTCTCTGGAAGAGAAAGGGACCTATGAAGGGGACTATGACTCCCTGAACCTTCTGAGATGGTCTTGTTTCTAAGTAACTACTCTGGATTATCAATTTCTACTGTAGGTTCTGGATCTGGGTGAGATTGAGTATAAGCTCTTTTAGGAGCCAGATTTTTAATTTTTTATATATTTTTATTTCATGAATCCAAAATTTCTATGTACAAACTTTTAACAACCTCTGAACATTATCTCTTTCTCAGATTTACGATTAGTTCAGAAATAAAGTTTTCTTCTAGGGAAAAGAAATCGTGGGATTGAAAGTTTGCTCAGTTTCCCAGTACAATCGCCACTATGTTATCTCTCTGTAAATTCCCAGAGGTTGTCAAGGTAGAAGAAATTTTCCAGAGGTAACTTTATCCAACCACTTCGAAACTGGAATCTATCCCTACCAGTTTCAGAGAGGGATCTCTCTGTAAGATTTAGATATGTTTTAACTTTGAGATATTAGGCTAGTTAAGCAGAATAAAATTGAATAGTTTGTTTTTTCTTTTTGTAAAGTTGGCTGAAATAGGGTTTACGCATCCTTTGGGATATGGGGTCTGTATTATAAGGATAGAAATATGGACATAAATAAAAATATTATTTCACAGGGCAAGTTAATGCATTCACTAGATTCTTTTGTAGTAAAATGATGGATAACAGAAAAGACAAGAAAATCAATTACAGTAAAGAATCATTTAAGAATTTCTTCACTATAACATTAGAAGACAAACATTTAGATCTTTAAAGTCAGAGATAGGGTATACAAAGATAAATCCTGCAACATACGCTACTTTTAAAACATCAGATTAAAAAAACAATATGATGAATGAGCAAGAAAAACATTCAACACAGAGAAATAAACATCACCAATGAATAACACGCGAGAATCCTGTGAAACGTCCCTTTGTATTACTGGAAGATATCTTGATAAACAATTACAGTCTTTATGGATTACAGGGCATAAAGATCAACCCCACATACTTCAAAGTTTGAAGTATTTATAATCAAAATTACATACAATCCTGTCATTAAAGATCATGACATGGTAGATCCTAAATTTAACTAACTAACTCAACAAGATACAAAAATTCAGGAACTATCGATGATGTATTGAAATATTCATGTTGATTTCTGGGGAAAACCTTTGGTGAGTCATCTGCATGACTACGTCTGATCGAATTGCTGAGTAGACCTGGACACCTCATCTCTTACTTGATTAGATTGCATAGCTCTTCCCATCATAGATGACTGGGAATGTTGACTTTGAGTAATCTTCTGTATATTTCATCCATCTCTGTATACTTGGAAAAAGTTGGTTTGAAGATGAAAATATACCAGATTTTATGCTATATGCTGATGTCTAGCTGCAAGGTTTCTAGGAATTCCTAGCCCATTATGCTGCCCTATATTCCCAAAAATTTAGAACTATCTTTGGCCATTGTGGCCAACTTCCATTTATAATCAGGAAGGGTCATTAACTTTTCATTTAGGACCCTTAAGCCATAGAGTCCTTTCTTCTGTAGAGCTTCGATTTTGCTGAAAAATATTTGCACTCCTACATCCATAGTCTGGACCTTCTCTTCCAACTGCAATATTAGTCCTCTTTTGGTTAGAACCCTCTTGAATTCGAGGATGGTTTCCATCCTATATTCAATCCTCAAATCCTCTAACTCTTCCCTGGTTTTGGAATTCAGAAATTTAATGATCTCAGTGGCTTTTGTGGGCATTTCTCCCAGATCTGCTCTTATTTTCTCAATGGCCTGCCTACTCCTTTGTACTAGTTCATTTTTATTGAACATGATTTGCACCATAGGCCATATTTCATTTATGGATTTTGAGATATCCATCTAGATATTTTCCTTGGCCTCAGCAAGTGTCTTGCCTGCCACTCTTTGCTTTTGAAGCTGCTGTAATTCTTGTTTGAGTTTGTCTGATGTTTGTTTCTCCATGGAGTAATTGGTTTGGCAAGAAGACTTAAGTTCCTGAAGGTTCTCAACCTCCTTTCTATGTTTGCTAATTTATGTCTCTTGCAAGTTCATCTCCTCCATGGATTTTGCTAGTTCCACTGTCTTTTCCAGAGCTGCCAGTGGAGTTGTTGAGGGAATTTTTGTTGTGGATGTTGTGCTTACTCCTATGAGTGGAACTGTGCTCAATGGACCTCGATAGGCATTGATTGTTCCTTCTCCTTCACTAACCTTTCTAGTTATGCTTCCATCTTTTTCGACTATGTGTTCTACTCCATGATCAACTTGAGCATCTCGTCCTTCTCACTTTCTGTCTCAGCTATCTCCTTTATCTGTGCATCTTCCATGGGTGGCAGTTTCAGTTGTTTCCTCAGAGACACTATATCAACATTTTTCTTTTTAAGCATCTCCTCAACTGCTTTCACATTCGAGGGGTCATACCCGATGTTGAGGACCAATTCTTCCAACCTTTTAATTATGTTATCCTTTGCAAAGGATGATATCTTTTCTAACTTTAACTGTGTCTGTACATTACTTAAAGAGACTTGTAGTTTAGTAGTTGAAGTAGAAGCACATGCCAAAGTGGAGAAAATCATTTCTCTAGTTTGCCTATGCAGATCCATTTGATCAGTCGGGTGCACATCTCTGGTGTGTAACTCAAACGTTTCCCTTTTGTAATCAGTAATTGTCTTTGCATCGGGCACCTATGCCTGCAGAAAATCCATGTGCATTCTACCCTTCTCTATATCAAACACAGACAACAGTTTGTGCTGTGTCATGGATGTATTTCCAAAACTGAGCATAAGTACTGTTGGTCAGTGTCTGATTCCTCTTCTTGATTAGGTCATATTTTTTGAAAATACTCAACTTTGGTCCTCCTTTACTCGGTTGATCAACTAGTGAAGTATTTGTCGGTTTCTTGGACGAAACTACAGACATGATCTGCTTGTTCCTTATGACAAGAGGTGACTAATCACATTTCATAGTCATAGTGGATTGGGCTCCCCTTTCTCCAGCCATGTCAGTTTCATGACTTGATTTAGGCCTTTTGGTATGCAATTGGAAAACTTCAGTCGAGACTTCGGTGACAGAAGGTGAAGTATCCTTCCTGGGTCTTTTCTCCTTTGGAGCCCATGGTGTGGTTGTTTGCAAGATAGTAACTGAAGGATCCTGTTGTTCTATTTCTTCCAGAGTGTTCGTCTCCCACTCTGTTTGATTTGTGAACCTTTCTATCTCAGGCTTGGATATATGAACATATGGAACATTTTTATTCTTAACCCTCATCTCTAAAATTATCCTGCATCGATCGTAGTGCCATAGGAAACTAACTTCGAACTTCCTTTCCTTCAAAAATATTTTTGCCTCTTCCCCGACACCTCGGCTATTGTAGATAAAAGAACGTATTTTCCCTTTAATTTTGAGTTGTTGTTTCTTCTTCAGAGACATGAAGTGTATGTCATATGAATTTATCATTTGTCTTATGTACTCCAGGGAAAATATCCTCACTGGCAAATACTTGGGAAGTTTGTATGGAGCTAAATCGCATCCATATACTCTGATCTCGGTGTGATTTTGGTAAAGATACCAATCTCCAGTTTTTGCAAGGTCTAAGAGGTGTAAGATACTCTAAATCTTCTTGTTTATTCATGGTTCTGGTCTACCACTGAGCATGCTCACCACTGGGTGGTAGAACTTCTCGATGAACTGTTTGAAACTGAACTCTGTGGAATTTTGTCTAAGCAATGAAGTCCAAGATGTTGCCGCCTGCGGCTTCCTGTTCTTGTCCATTTTCTGCATCGAGAAAAAGAACCTGTCCGCTTGAAAGAAAATGAACATGTTAGCCAGTATGGAGGAATACCGAAACATGCCCTCTGTGGCAAACTTTGAAATTTTCTCGTGAATACTCTCTGCCAGGAAATTACTATAGTTGAACTGAATGGTGGGCCTTTCCTCTGTAGAGAAAATGGACATAAAACCTAAGATAGGTTCATCCACCCATTCTTCTAAGAAATAACCAAGTAGAGAGCAGAGCGATGAAATGATTTGATTTCCCTTTTCTGAGAACATGGAGGAGGGATATGGGGGATTTGACTTGGGGAGATGAGCATTCTATGGGAGAAAAAGATCAAAAATCTGGGCTCTCTGAGGGAAAGATAGTTTCTGGTATAATTCTATTATGATTTCAATATTAAAAGGGGAGGCAGATTTAGTTCTAGGTATCTGCATCATCTAGTCAATGGCCTCTGGTGTGATAATGAACAAAGTTTCCCCCAATGACGAAACTATGGTTCTCTGGTCATGGAGGTAATGAGCCTAACATTTGAGGGAAAATTCAGGGAAATGATAGATCTGGGGGAAAAGGTATAGAGGAAGATTGGACTTCCAGAGCCCAATTTCGTCGCTCTGATCTAAGAAAATGTCTCTGAGCCATGACTGCAAATCCGTGAAGTCAAATTTTCACCTTGTATCTGAGATTAGATTATCTTTGTCGGCCAAGGGGATCATGTCATGTTCTATAGGAGGTGGGAGAAAAGGATTCTCCTCATCTTCTCCTTTCTTGGATTTTAGCACCATCGTTGCAAACAATACCTGCAATTTAAACACAAACGTTAGTGGGAAAGGCTGTGGTTTTGGACTGTTGACTGAGAACGGAGAGAAGACAAGGAAAAGTTTTATGGTGTGGGGATAAGGTGAAAAATGGGTGAATGAGGGGAAAAAAGTTAGTTTTGAGAAAATGGATACCCATTGGGTGCGGGGGGACAGATCAACAGGCTAACGAATAACTTAGCCTATAATAAATGGCCAACGGGTCCTTTGGAGCGTGAGATGGTAGGAAACAATGAGTTACGAGTACAATTAGGTGACGTGGAGGGTGTTTGATTTAATATCAACAATGGTGAAGGGACTTGTGACGGGTGAGCAGGGGAAAAGGACTGACAAAATTATGAGACAGGACCCTTAGGAGAATATAGTGGAAAACGATGTCACAGGACGACAGGGGTATATCAGAAAAGTGGTAAATGGTAAGTGGTAAGATGGTTTGCGGTAAGCAGTGGGAGTCTAGTGAAATAGATTCCTACCACGTTAGCGAATGGTCCTGTT
>JZKD02S1666880.1:86906-99143 GCA_000966675.3 Picea glauca
GATACTATAGGAGATTTATAGAAGGATTTTCAAAGATTGCACACCCAATCACTTCATTGCAAAGAAAGGGTGTGAATTTTCAGTGGACATTGGATTGTGAAAAGAGTTTCCAACACTTGAAACAATTATTAAGAAGTGCTCCAATATTAAGGGTAGTAGACCCAAATGAAGACTTCATTGTATGCACATATGCATGTAAAGAGGGGCTTGGTGGAGTTCTCAACCAAAATGGGTTTGTTATATGTTATGAGTCCAGGAAGTTGAAGGAGCATGAAAGAAACTATTCCACTCATGATTTGGAGTTGGAAGCCATAGTACATGCTTTGAAGAAATGGAGACACTACCTCATGGGTAAAAGTTTTGAGATGGGGGCATAACACAATGGTCTGAAATATTTGTTTGATCAGCCAACTTTAAATGCCAGGCAAAGCAGATGGTTAGAATTTCTAAGTGAATATGACTTTGATATAAAACATATCAAGGGGAAAGAGAACAAAGTAGTTGATGCACTCAGCAACAGAGTGCATGAAATGCATTCTACACCCATTATCATGTATCAATCAGATCTGAAACACAGAATTATAGATATTTCCAAATCAGATTTACAATACAAGGAATTAGTGGCAAAATTAGGGCAAGGTAATTTGCAACAGAAAATTGAAAAATACAAGCTAGATGATGATAAAATTCTCATATACAGGGGAAAAATTTATGTACCAAATTCTCAGGAATTGAAAATTTTGATATTGAGAGAAATGCATAATGTGCCTTATGCTGGGCACCTAGGATATCAGAAAACTATTGCAGCTGTCAAGAGCCAATATTATTGGCCAGGCATGAAGAAAGAGGTTGTTGATTTTATTGCTAGATGTTGGGAATGTCAAAAAGTAAAGGCTGAGCATAGACACCCAGCTGGTTTGTTACATCCATTACCCATTCCTGAGTGGAAATGGGACCATGGATTTCATTACCAAACTTCCCAGAACAAACAAGCAACATGATTCTATCACGGTAGTGGTGGATAAGCTTACTAAAGCTACCCATTTTATTCCGATTAAGATCACTCACAAGGCATCGAACATTGTTGATGTTTATATGATGGAAATTTCTAGGTTACATGGCATACCCAAGACAATTGTGTCTAACAGAGATCCAAAATTTACCTCAAAATTTTGGAAGGGATTATTTAATGGATTGTGAACAAATTTGAAATTTAGTACAACTTATCATCCAGAAATAGATGGACAAATAGAGAGGGTGAATCAAGTGATTGAGGATATGTTGAGGATGTATGTGATGGATAAACCATCAAAATGGGAATACTACCTACACTTGGTAGAGTTCTCTTATAACAATGGGTACCAAGCATCTCTAAAGATGAGCCTATTTGAGGCACTTTATACCAGAAAGTGCAACACACCAGTAAGTTGGGATAACCCAGTAGATAGAGTAGTGGTTGGGCCAGAATTGCTCAGGGAAATGGAAGAGAAAATGTTGAAAATAAAATAAAATTTAAAGGTTGCCCAAGATAGGCAGAAAATCCATGCTGATAAGGGTAGAACTCATAGGGAATTTAAAGTGGGTGACCATGTATTCTTGAAAGTGAAAGCCAACAGAAGTTCCCTGAAGTTGGGAAATTGTTCAAAGTTGGCAGCTCGCTATTATGGACCATTTGAAATCCTAGAGAGGATTGGTCCAGTAGCTTATATGATTGCATTGCTTGCCTCTATGTATGTTCATAATGCATTCCATGTATCCTTGCTAAAGAAATATATACCTGAAGATAATCATGTTATTGATTGGAATGTGATTTAGGTGGAACAAGAAGATGCTTTTCAAGTGTGTCTGATGCACATTCTGGACCGGAAAATCAAACAGCTCTGTAATCAAGCCATAGGGCCTGTAAAGGTCCAATGGACCTAGTACAGTCTTGAGGATGCTACTTTAGAGCAAGAGGATGAAATGAAGGTAGAATACCCGCATTGTTTTGGAGGATTTTGAAATTCATTTGTACATGGGTACATGATGCATTGAGGACAATGCATAAATAAGGTGAGGGGATTGTAATATCCCTAAGGCTGAATCCAATTGAAAATGTAAATATAAATGTACATAATCTGGTGAGATGATTTGATATCATTTTGGTATGCACATTCTATGGTGTAGCGCACGTAGGTACTGTGTAGTAAAATGAGGAAGTGTGCACATTCTGGGATACTGTGCGCAACATCTTAAGTGTGCATGATGTAGAGGCCAGGGAGCCTTGTGTATCTGATATGTTTTATAGGATGGTGAGCCAATTTTATAAGCTAGGATGCTTATGTTTTGATTAGGCCGAAGAGCCTAGATGTTAAGACCAGTGCACCTATTTTTTTACATATCTCATATTTAATATAAAATGCATCGTTGCACATAGACCGACCACGATAAAAGAGATGGGGGGACTAAACTCCAATAGTTAGGGAAAGGGAAGGGGATAAGTTAAGGAATATTATATTAATATTTTTTAAATCAGAAAGTATGAATAATTATGTTATCCTAAAGTTCTAAGTTGGGGCCAAGTGGGCCAAAGTAGCTTCCAACATGACAAGTGTCAAGTTGGGAGCATGCATACATATTGTTGGACTTAGTTCATTTCTGGGGGGATCTCTATCATTCGAACCATCATATTTTCTTGATTCATCCATCACTGAGATATACATTCAATCATCCATGAATATTGGCAGCCATTGAATGATCCATTGTATCTTCATGACCTTACCTGAACCCGTATCCAGAGCCTTTTGTTGGGTAACTGTTAGCTTGGGAGTGGGATTGAAGAAGTGGGTTGTCAGGCCCATGGGATATTGAAGAAGGGGGTTGTCAGGCACATGGGATATTGAAGAGGTGAGTTTCCAGGCCCGTGAGAATTTCTCTGGGTGAGAGAATTGTTGGGGATTGATTTCCTGAAGGTGTTGAACTACAGCTGCAGGGATCTGAGACGTCTTACCTGGCCTATTGTTGAAGCCCTAGAAGGGAAGTGGGGTAGTTGAGGGACTGTTGAGCAGAGAAGGAGCACAATTCCTTGGGTGGGACAGGCATGTGGGGAACGAGGGAATATAGGTTGTTACTTGAGTGAGCACCTAAGATGGAGTCTTTCATGTTGTTCATGAGCCTTTAGCCTGGTTAGGAACCCCTTTACCTGGGTGGAGTTTAGTCCCATCTCGGGGGTGACTCACTGTTGAGAGTGATGACTAGTGTCTTCTAAGGCTAGGAGGTTCATGGAAGGTCTACACGCAGTTGGTGATATTCTAACAAAGATAAGTGTCAATTGTGTAATTAATTTACATGTTGCATTGTTATTAATGTGTTATTTTTATGGGTTTATCCTATGCATGGTTAAGGTTGTTTGTATGCTTATGGGTATTACATGTATATGATGCATGTATATGTTTACTTCTATTTCAGTGTGAATTCATGCATTTACGTAGCGTATTTGTTTTTTCAAGTTTTATATATATTAATCTTTCGTAAGAGTTATGTTTGTGCATATGTTTTAATTACATGTAGTTAGAAAATTATATGAGACATAACATAGTTAGGATGCTAAGTATGTTATAGTATGTTTTGGATAGAGAACAAATGTCCTCTTCGGTGTAGCATGGCCTGACACGAATGGTCAGGGACATTTCAAATTGGTAATTGAGCATGAAAGAGTGCTCCGGAGTAGCAGGGCTTGACCCGTTGAAGGCTAGGAATGTTACAAAGATGGTTTTAGAGCTAAGTAAAGCGTGTGAAGAGTGGCATGTCCTGACTGGTGTGAAGTTGGGGTGTGTTACAATTATCAACTCTCTTGACCTTCTCGATCAACACCAATGCCCAAAATACAATAGGTCTAGATCTGATCTCAAATTGGGTATCTGCTAACCTAGCTAACCACTCGTATAGCTCCCGATGGATTTCTCCAAAGAAAATTTCGTGTATATCAGTAAAGATATATCTTCCTAACCAATCCTCTGTACTAATATTAGGGTTCTTGTTCTGGGCTTCAACGAAGTCCTTTTCTTGATCCTCTATCCAGTTCTGAATCTTTGTCTTTGATGGGAACCACCTTGACATTCCCTCAAGAATATTCCTATCCTAGCAATGAAACCATTTTTTGGCACAGGGGAAGAACCAAGGTTCACTCCAAGAGCGCACCAACAAACCCTAGCTACTGGCCCTTTCGACAACACCTATGAGGAAGATGAAGTCTCACCCGATGTAGCTATGGGGGGGTTGCAAGAAAAGGATGTCTACAACCAAGGGGAATATCAAGTGGATCTAATACTAGAACAATAAAGCATGCATATATCACTTATCATCTTAGATATATTCCACACATCTATCAGATCTAGCACAATAATGCAATAACAGTATATCAAAGGCAAAAGAACATATCATCAATCACACACACAAGACAAGATATACATGGTTCACCCTCTCTCTAGGGCTATGTCCATAGAACTGTGCTTGATAATATATTAAGGTGAAGCATACAGTTCTTATTTTCTCTCTTAGCTAGTAGATCTTCTTTCTTCTCCTCTCTATCTCTCCCCTCCCTGTGCACCTAGCTGCAGGGTTGATCTTCTCACCCAGCTGAAGATCTTACGATACAGAAGGCTCTCATACTCAACACTTCTCTCTCACACAATGTTACTCACTCGATCACACAACAACAATCAAAACACCAATAATAGTAACAACAATGAGAACAACCCATCCCAAGTCCTCTTGACCTCTATTTATACATTACAATCACTCACCGACATCCTTAGGCCAAAAACTAGGTGTCAAAACCCTAGATACCAAAACCCTAGGTGTCTAAAACCCTAGGTCAACTTGACCCACGTTTTCAGGGCTTTTCCAGCCTGTCTTTCCTTCCTTCTCATGCGGTGCTCCAAAGCATCCAACGGTAGATTTTTTCGCTTGTTGTGTTGTCCAAGATCCTCCTTCCTTGTTGATTTGTCATCCTCAATTTCCTTTTTCATCGGCTTGCTTCCTTTTACTTCACTCCATCCTTTCTTCTCTTTTGCTCACTTCAAACCAGTAACAGTCACTGTGTCTTCCGCGCAGTTTGCATTTTTCCTTTTCTTCCTTGATCTTTGCTTACTTTCATAACGAAGGGCCAACACCATGGTAAGTCAGAATACTAGGAGATCCAACCAATCTACATACTTTCCATCAACCTCTATGCCTGAAACTTCTTCTCGCCAGGTAGAGGTTTTGGTAAAAGACACTACCCATCACATTGGTGAAGACCAAAGGTTCGTATACAACAATATTTATAGGATTTTCAACACTGGAGATTTTTCTCCAGAGGACCAAAACTTGGAAATATACCATGACATATAGAATAGTGACATTCACCAAGGGGTTGCTTGGCTGGCCCTATTTCCCTAAAATGAAGTTTCCCAGTGGTTCTTTAAGAAGTTCATCCCAAACACTACAACCATCACAAGAAAGCGCAGAAGGTGAGTATCCTATTTGAGGCATGAGGATATCGGTGTGAGGTACCACCTACCCACACTTGCATGTGCTCTCAATGAGCCATTCTTAAAAGTTTTCTCTCAAAGAAATAAAGGCCCAACTAAATTAATAAAAAACTAGTGAATAGATGAGGATAAGACTCTCAAGCAGGGACAAAATCTAGTCCCCACACATGAATTCAAAGCACCATGCAAAATGTTGGTCACTATGCTAAATCAGTTATATGATGAAGAAAAAATCACATATTTTTAGACTGATTGTATTCCCTTGGCCCATACCATTGTTAAAATGATATAGGTGTTCAATTGGGAAAATATCTTGGCTTTCAACATATGTATCCACATGAAAAATATTCCAAGTATGAGAAAGCCCTTCTTTCATATGTCATCCTACCTTATTGATTCCATTTGTTGTTTTGTGCAATTTATTGATCTCAGGTGGAATTGAGACTAGGACCAACCCCTTGTACACATGTATTTCTTAGAATTATGGAACATTAATTACAAAAGGTATTTTTATGATATCTATAACTACTTCCATGCCCCTCTTTATACCATAATTTATGAATTCCCAAGGCACATAATATCTATTGAAGCCAAGCCTGGAATGAAAGGGGTAGCAGACTGGTATCTAGGAAAATACTACTCATACATCAAGGTGTATGGTTCCACTGAAGCCCCACATATTTTAACTTACCTTTTCCCAGGCTGTCTCTTAATGAGAGAAATCAATTATCAAACCATGAGAACAATGGTCACCTCTCTTCTCATGAGAAATAACAAAAAACTATGGCCTTTGTTTCCTATCCACATAGGAAATTACACCCTTTCTAATGGCCCCCATGCTAGAAAAGAAGAAGAATACCTACAAGATGTATTCCTATGCCTTGGAGAGCCAAAAGGTCTTGACCCACATGAACTTGTAGTTGGCCATGTTAGATCTATATGTCTAACCCATCTAACATACATGTGGTTGATTTTGAGGAAGACATGCTCAAAGGAGTTTTTTTCTATGAATAAGTTTTACAAAAACTACCTAATGATGTTTCCAAACAAGAGATAAAATATGAGCAAGAAGAAATTAAAAATATTACACTGGACCAATTTCAAACACTATTGCAAGAAGAGAAGGATAAAGTGAACACCAAAGAACAAGAAAATATAAAAAGGGTAGAAGAGTTAGAGAAAAAGAGACTATGAGCTAAGGAAGAGTACCAAAGAAAATAGGTTGAGGAAGAAAGGATAAAAAGGGATAATGATGTCAAAGATGAGTAGGAAGCTCTTCAATAGAAGAAATATAAATAAGAGTCTAAAGAATTGGTTGATGAAGAAAAAGATAGAAGACTGGTTGATGATATAGAGGCCAAACGATTCGTTGTAGAGACTGAGAAAAAAAGAAAAGAAGAGTTATTAAAACAAAAAAAAATCACAAGAATTGAGAAATACCCCAGGAATTCCATCAACTCCTAATCTTGGCATGGTGAACATTTCACCCATGGAATACACTCCCCTTAATGCCATCTCAGGTGATTCTGACTCCCCTTCACAAATTATTAATTTTGAAGGAACTATAGTGGCCATTAGAGATTAACACTATGATGATATAACACAAAGAAATGAGGAGAGATCAAACAAAAGGAAAAAGGGAGAATCCACCAAGTCCAGAACATCTACAGGGAGAATTATGGAATGGAAATTTGGGCCTGAACCATAAGATAATGGTGTTCAATAAACTTCTTCCCTCCATGCCTTTGCAATATTGAATGCCTCATATGTTCTAGAGGTAACCAACTCCTTAGGAACATCCTGAAACAAAATCATAGAAATGGAGGCAGAATTGAAGAATGTGAAGGACGAGCTCACTTCAAAATCAGAAGAAGCCACAAGGGTGGATGAAACCCTCAACAAATAAAATTTGAATAAATAATTGCAAATGAAAAAGGATGATATGAATGCAGAATTTGAGATAAGGGTTCATCTCCAATGATACACCCATACCAGAGAATTAGAACGTATAAAGTTCAAACTAGGTGATGAGATAAAACAACTCAAAAGGTGACACATTGAAGAAACTACCAAGTTGCAGATAAAATTAACAGAACCTAAGAGATTCCTGGAGCAACACAATTTTCAGACCCTAGGGTTAAGACAAGAAAAAAAAACTTGAAAAATCTATGGACGAGAGCAGGGAATTATTTTTCTGTTTATGCATATTATTTTCTATGATATGTGAATGGTGGTTTTATAAATTACTTCTAGACTAATTTTCACATGTTAACAATTACCATGAATTTCATTCTAAGTGCATCTACAATATGATGAGTTGGTGAATCAATTAGTTATTTCTAACTTGTTATATTGTTAAATGTTCATATTTATTTCCCTTATGAATTATTTATGTTCAAGTGGTACAAATATTTAACTGTACTTATCTTTTAGTTTTCTCTTTATCAAGATAGGATGGAATAAAGTAGAGTAGAAGTGCATCTTAGGACTGTAGATAATAATTTTAATTTAGAATTAGTTCTTTAGAGTTTTAATTCATCTAAGAACCTTCGGTTCTCATATTCATATTCATATAGTAAATTAGATAGATTGCTAACCAGGCCAAAATCTGGTTGGAAACACTATTCTAAATGAGAGTCGGTCTAATTAGGACCTGTCATCAGACATTCTCCCTTACCTACTTGAACAAGACATCCTATCTTGTCAACAATATTGTTGGACACAATGGTATGATATTTTCATTGATGTCAAAAGGGTGTAGAAGAATCCAATATAAACCCAAAGCTCAAAAGGAAGGACATTATTCAAAGCTCATAAGGGAGAGTGCATTGCAAAAATGCTACTGGGATTGAAATACCCACAATAAAACTCCAAAAGAATCAAGGAAGAATTTTATTCATTGATATACTTCTCGGGAAAATCTTGGACCATCGGATCACACAGAAGCTAGAGCCTACATAGAGGAAAACCGTGTGAAGAATCATGGAAATATAATTGTCCATTCAATTTTCATAAGTAATCGAAACCATCAGATCAATTAGAACTAATGATCAAAGACAAGTTGAAGGATTGTGTAAGTTTCATGACATTAGAGATAAGGAAGAGGAACAAAGTCACAAAGTCACGAAATTTCACCAGCTGTTAGATCAAGGAGGGACTTCAGATGAATTCTCGACCATCTGATCGAGTTTCGTGGAAAGCCAGTGTAAGACACGAATATACCAGAGTCTTAGATTAAAAAAATACCATCAAGCATTGATCTAGAGTGAAAACATTGGAATCATCAGATCACAGTAAGGAAAGGAGACATTCAAGTCCATCGTTGACCACTTTGGCGAAAAGAATCCAAGAACGGGTAATTTTACACGAATGTCGAACCCCTAAAGTCATGAATTGTTGTCAACCATTGATCTGGAGTGAAATATTGGAACCGTCGGATCATAGCAAAGGAAAGGAGATGGTCAACTATGGTGTTCACCACTTCGACGAAAAGGGGTTTAAAACATGTAAGCTCACCCGAAGGTCGGAGCCCCGAATTCTTGAAATAAATGAGGGCCATGAGATCTAGGAAATGCAAGGTGACTATTGGATGAGGATAGGTGGATCTGATGGTGGTCAAATTTGGTGATGACCACTTCCGTGAAAAGGGGTATAAAAGTAAGTTCACCCGAATATTGGATCCTTGAAGTCTCGAAGTGAATGAGGATCGTTGGATCAAGAATTCAAGTGAGAACCAAACCGACTGATATATGATCCAAAGGGGAAATACATATGACACTTCAGGAGATCCACATCAAAAATACCATGTCATAAAGAACACATGGATCAATCATATGGTGACAAGTTTCAAGGTCCAGTTGGCACTTTAGGTATACGTAAGTCATGAATCTAGGTGACATGTGGCAGGCACTCAGCTAGTGCCGCATCAACAATGATTCCAGCAAGCTATGTCACTCCAGGAGTATGTCCTTCGGGGATATCCAGTTCCTCCTACCAAAAATTACCCAAAGTACCGAAGGGAGAAGTCGTGAACTAGTGTTGGTCATTAATCTAATATCCTCCAGGTTCTCTCATGACCATTAGATCAAGCGTAGTGGAAGGATAGAGTAAGCATAAGATGTTAACCGATAGAAAGTGGTCATCATCATGTTATGAATTATTCGGTAGGTAATCCTTTGGAGGGATTGAACTACTTCACAGTTCAAGTATCCCAAAGTCTCGGAGTCATGAATAGTCGAATATCCAAAGAGCAGGAGTTCCTTTGTCCCTAAGCCGATGGTACTAGCTCTTGGACATGTGAAGGTTATTAAGAAAGGAAGTGTTGATAAGAAATCTGGAAAAAATTTCTTTAGAAGAATTAAAATACTACAAAGGGCGGAGTCCTGAAACACCGAAATCCCAAAGTGAACAAGAATTGTCCATCTCAACTTGCAATTAAGATGTGACTGTTGATATTTATAAGTGATTAAGAATTTGTTTGGCTTAGTTCTTGGTCACCTCTTATGGTCATATGGAATAGAGGTCCCGAAGTATTTCTGTGCGAAATTTAACACACATAATAAGAAATTTATCTCGATCAAGAAGGAATGTTGAACCAAATAGGATATGGACTTTGTCCTAATTTATCTTAAGTAATCCAATACTTGCAATGCATTAAAAAGATAATAAAAAATCTTAGATATGATCAACGTAAATTGAGAATGAAATAAAGAGGCATGGGGTCAAGTTAAAAATGAAATCGATCCATATTAGTGATCGATTTATGAAAATCCCTCTCACTAAATTGAAAATATTTCACGATAACGTATGAATAATAATAGAGGAAAAAAAATGTTATTATTGTTAATTTAAATGAAGAGGTGCAGTTGTCCAAACAAAGTGACGCAATGCTTCATATATCACACCAGTTGAAAGATTGTATAAGCAAGAAGAAATGATGAATAAGATTTGTCTCTGTAGTCCATCATAATATCAAAACATAATCAGACTCCAAGAAGAGGAACTGATGATATTGATGCAGTGAGGGAAAGAAGAGGAAATGATGATATTGATGCAGTGAGGGTGGAAGGGAGGAGCAAGGAAGGATTCATATCCTTTACTAGATAAGAGAGTTAGTTATTCCTAGGGTTGGTGCCCTAAAGACAAGGTATTTGGTGCTTCCTAGGGTTGGTGCCCTAAAAATCAAGGGGTTTGGTGCTTCCTAGGGTTGGTTCCCTAAAGAACAGGGGAGTCGATGCTTCCTAGGGTTGGTTCCGTGAAGAAAGGGATTTGTGTCTCCTAGATTTGTTTCTCTAAAAATGAATGATGTCCTTCACTATTATTTATAAAACTTGTAATTCATGTTAATTATATTTATATAATTGATTTTAAATACAAGTCCATTGTTGATGTATTATGGTAATTAATAAAATATCAAAATAATTGCTAATTGTTGAAAAAGGGTAATACTGATTCACCCCCCCTTTTAGTATTTCAAACAATTGGTATCAGAGCAAGTTCTTATAGCATAGTCTAATAACTAGAAGGTAGATCCTGAAAGAAATGGATCAGAAAGAGGGAATGTCTTCCAACAAAGCACCATTGTTCAATGGAGGTGGCTATTATCTCTTAAAAATAAGAATTAAAAGCTTCATGTTGGCTCCTGGTTTTGATGTCTGAAAATCTATTGTAGATGGTTACACTGTGTAATGTCCCCCACCTCTTAGAGAGGTGATGAGGAGACTCAGTGGCCTGGGCACCCCCACTAGGTCATAGTCTCACACTAAAGAGGGGAAAGTCAAGAAGTTAAAAGTTATATTTTTAAGTTGACTTAAGAAAGGAAAAGGATAAAGGAGTAAAAGATAACTCAATAGAAGAATAGAAGATTAACCTTGGCAGTTAACCTAACTCAACAGAGAATTAGAAGGAAAAGTATAAGTAAGAGGCGGGGGTGTACCTATTACTAATTTCTGGTTTTGGATTAGCATTTTCTATTGCTCTTGAGAATTCAGTTTGGGGGTTTTTTTGTACAAACCCTTGGGAGCAACGCAGTGGTGAAATATCCACTCACCTTGTTCCATATCTTGGTCTCGGGAATGAAAGACTCCTCCACACCATTCTAGTCTCAGGGCCAGTTTATCGAGGGAGGTTCAATCCAGCTTATCCTGAGAGCCTAGGGCCATTCCGACAGTTGGGTTTTGTTTGTAGGGGCATGACCATTAGTTTGAGGGATTTTCTAGAGGGTTATCATCATTCTATATTTTTCTGCAGATTGGGACATCGTGGAGCCATAGGGGATGTCCTGTGATTCAGTAAAACTCAGATCTAGGGAGATCTTCTTGAGATCTGAGCTCAAAAATTCTCCCACGAGATTCTCATAGCCTGATCTATATTCTTGGAGAGTTTCAGAGCATTTGGAGGCCTCCTTCATTAGGGCCAAACCAGCTAGGGTTTCAGTCATCCAGTGGGGCACCCCATTCAGTGGAACATTCAGATCTACAGAGATTGAGAGGGATCCTAGAGATTCAGGCACCTAGGTTATTCTTACCATTGGATGATCTATATTCTTGGATATTTTCAGAGCATTTGGAGACCTCCTTCACCAAGGCCGAACCAGCTAGGGTTTCAGTGATCCAGTGGGGCACCCCATTCAGTGGGAAATTCAGATCTACAGAGATTGAGAGGGATCTTGGAGATTCAAGCACCTGGGTTATTCTTACCATCACCCGATCTATCAATTGGCATA
>JZKD02S1666880.1:122276-140858 GCA_000966675.3 Picea glauca
CCATGTCTCCCTTGGTTGGGGAATTTAACCTTCATGTCCATGTCTGCAAACCATAAGTTCATTTTCCAAACCAATAATATCCCAAGAGCCCCTTGTCTCATATATTTGTGCCTGGACCTATCCATCAACTCTTTACAACCTTCTCAGTTAAGCAAAATTTATCCCAATATTTGATTGTCCCCTTGACAATATGTTACATGGTTTCTACCACCAGTCACCCACACCCCAACCAAGGTACGTTTTTTAGTCTCTTTCATTCTAAAATTTGTCAATTCTACCAGTGATACCACCTTACTACAAGTCAGTACCTGATACCATCTTTGATCAATTGATTTCAAGAATCCCTTCGCTTCTTGCAGTCATGGCTTTCGTCTTGTCGACATCAACACCAATTTTTCAGGAAGGTAGTAGTATCTTGGCTCTCATTACACCATATATGAAGATTCTTGGATGAAACATAAATAATTTTCATTTTTATTTTTTGTTCTATTGTCCCCCTTAACATTCAACTTCAACACAGTTTCATGTTATGGTGCGTCTTACTATGTGACCATTGTAGTTCTCAATACCATTCGAAGACCTCTAAATTTGATAGACCATAAATTCCTCCAAGTCACAAACACTCAACACAGTTGATCGTTCCTCATTTCATAGAAATTTCACTCATCAAAATCATCATTTGTCATTATTCATGTCTTTGAGGGCACTACATATGTCACTTCACCACGGATTTCAATTACATTTATATGCTTCTACTTTTATGATATGAGGATGGGGAATTATTGCCTTGTTTGTACAAAGATATTTATTCATTTTTCATAGAAAACTTGCTTCAAATGATTTTTCCCTCTCCCTCCGATGGATCGTCCTGACAATTCTCCTTTACATCCTCTTCAACTCCTCTACAAGCTAATACCATGGGAAAAATAAACAATGATGTATTTAGTCTATGCATATGCTCCTAACCTCACATATTAGGGGGAATATGTTATCACCAAAACATTGTTCACAATAATACAGGTGATGGTAAAAGAAATTACCAGTGTAATGCACCTAACAACATACATCTAGCATTAATAAGATTCATTAAAAATTTCAAAAAACTATACAAAATGCCTTCATGAATTTCAACGCAGTCTTCTAAAGTCATTTATGTGCCAAACATTGTGGGATTACACTATAAAATTCATGCTAATAACGCAAAGAGTGTGACTATCGTCGAAGAAACCCACACTAATGCGAAAACAACACTTTTATGATTTTGGTCTGGCCTCACCAACTTCCATATCAGGTGTAGCATGAGAGACCATCTAATCCAGGTCTAAATCTAGACTTTGGGCCATTCAAATACTATGGGAAGTACCTACATGAGGCTCCCCTATTCATATTAAAAACTAGTTTAGTAAAATCTTGAATGAATCTTATAAATACAATCTTGGAGTGTGCACTAAATAAATAATTATTGTCTATTGTTATGGTGTTGGAATTTCTCCTTAAGACTCCATTATTCTCATAAAAGATTTCTAACATCCATATCAAAGACCAATATTCTCACCTCTTGAGAAGTTGGTTATAGTTCATATTTTCCATTATCTTATTGTAAGAGGAGGAAGAGTTCTACATTGGAGACAACCAAGACCCACCTAAGGAGGAAGAAGGGACTCATAAGTCCCTACATTTCTCTAAGGCGTTATTAACAAAAGCCTATTTGTTGGTAACTATATCATGTTCCAATTTTTGGTTTTGATTTTTATCTCATGTATATTTAATTTTTTCTATTATTTCCTCTTTATTTTTGTGTACTTTACTAGTTGGCCCACTAACCAACTAACATTTCACTATGGTTCCTTTCTACGTATACAAGGTATCTAAGTGGTTCATTTTATTCTCACCCAAGTGGTAGAAACAAATCAACATTTAATACCCATAAAACATTTCCCCCTTGGGCCCGTCTTAGAAACTCCATAGGCATTCCACCTCTCTTCTGGATTAATCATCCCCCATATCTGTCCATATTCCCAATAGTTGGAATCACATTATTTTTATTAAAATTAGAAAATACATTTTGCATATTACATCACTTGGCCATAGCCACATTAATATATGCATTATACATTAATTAAATTGAGGATTATAGTGGGGATTTTACATTCCTCCTCCTCTACAATTGTTCATTGTCCTCAGTGCACAACACCATGCCGAAATACATATACAAATTTACATCATAATATTCATAAAATAAAATTTTGAAATCTGTTTATTATCTAAAAATAGTTCCAAACAAAATATCTTGTTCTTCTCAACCTAATAACCCAAGGAATGCATCCCATTCATGACTCTCAGTCCATTGGGATACACCATTGTTTTATCAGGTCTATCAGTACAAGTGACCAAGAATTATGAGATGTGGTTCTAAAATCTAGTTGCCCAAAAATGGAGTCTTTCATTTTAACTTCTATTTTCTTCAAAATTGGAAACAAATTGCATGTATTCCTCCTGCATAGTTTCTTCATGTTCCCATGTTTCATCTTCAAGACCATAGAAGGCCCATTGAACCTTTATCGGTCCTATGGAATTTTCCCTGAGCACTTTGAATTTCTAGTTCAGGAAGTGTACTGGTTCCACCTGGAAATCCCCTTTGTTTTCCACCTGGATCACAACCCGATCAATTGGTTGGGATTAGGCACATATTTATTTAAAAATGACACATGAAAAAAATTGTTCACTCTGATGGATGCAAACAATGCTAGCATGTATGCAACTAGCCCTATATTTTCTAATTTTCTGAATGCCCCACAATATATTACTACCAAATTTGGGAAGCAACCCAATCTTATCAAACTTATTTTCACTTTTACTTTTAGGAAATCATGTACGCCCACTTTAAAATATATTATAACTCTATTCTTTTATGCATAAATATTTTTCATGACCTGGGAAACCTTTAAGTTCTACCTGATGTTTTCCATCTACTCTTCCATTTCCTACAATAAATTTGGCCCAATGATAGCTATTATAGCAAGATTTTCCTCACCATTGCTATCTTGCAAAGAGGGCCTTTTTCCATTTCCCTATGCAGACTTGTCATCCCTTTTTTATGACTCTAGAGCCAAAAATACACATTTTTCCACATATACGTGCCCTATCTGCTATACATCATGCGTATACGCAGGCTGCTCCACTACAACCCACATACATCGAGATTTGTGCCAGAAAATAAAAATGGAGTTGATTTTCCATGTCACGACAAGATATCTCTAATCCTTGGCCTTCCACATACTAGAAATGTTCCGACTCGACCCTTCAGTTTCATTTTGAAGACTATAAAAGAACAATTTTGAACTATGGAAAAGAGGAGAAAGCATTCAACTTTGAGAAAAAAATTACTTTGGAAAAATTACTTCATATTGAGTCTGCATCCCTTTGTCCCTCAAGTTTGAACACAGTGTTCAGCCCCCAAGCTCTTTCCCTATCGTTGAGAGAAACTCATTGTCTCTCTCCTATGAGATTACCTTTGGTGGAGGATTGAAGTGGTGGAGGCCCTGTTGGAAGGAACTCGGTTTCTTGGTTTTGAACCATGCCGACACGGAAGTCTGTAATGTTGTCATTTCTGCCAATCAATTATTAATAGAAATACTCCTTTCCCGTCCTATTGGTATTGTGAAAATATATGATTATTATCCATGGGCATGTTTGTAATGTTTATTAATGGATTATGTTATCTAATGTGCTAACCCCTTTATATTATCACTATGTACTTGCTTTGCTTGTTTGTTGAGAACTCATTGCAGGTATAAAGCTTTGGGTCGAAGTACTCAATGGTGGAACATCATCAAACATTGGATTGAGGTAGGCCTCTTTATTATATTACACATTAGTTTATATAGCATATAATGGAATTGAGTTGATTTCTGCAGTCATACATGTCTGTTTTGGTTTACCCTTGGCCATAGAGAGTTTTTCCCTCGCAACAGAAATGGTGACTCCACTAGGGAGAGATCTTCCTTCTAAGGGTTGAAGTACTTTTTCTTCTTTCATTTCTCTTTTTCCTTTGTGTTTATTGTCGTATCACTGCTTGAAAGATTTTGTTCACTCTAGGTCTAAGTTTTCAGCCTTTTTTCCCTTGCCTGGCCTTTTTTTAAAGCCTGTACGCTCCTTTTTCTTTGACAGTCATGTATACACATGTGTTGGCTCACTGCAAGCTATGTATTTACGCACTGTTCTCCTAAACAATCGCATATACCACTTTCCCTTGCTTGTTTTCTTGGTTTAGTAACTGTTGGGTGGGATTTGATGCTGGTTGAGCCTTCTTAGGTCTCTGTAGTGCCTGTTAAGCTTCTCTAGGTTGACAGGAAACCTGTTTGGAGTTGAATTTTTGGGCGTAGTCTTTCTCATTATTTTTCATTTTTTATTTGTCCTTGAACCCTGGGTTGTCTTCTCGGCTACTTGGTATTCTTCTTGAGTTATTTTGTTTATACACAGTATAATTTATATATCAGGTTTCTTTTTAGTCCATGCATTTTCTCTTTAATTTATTGAAAATATAAAAAAATAGGCATTTTGCATTGGTTATCACTTTTGTCTTTGAACCTTTATCATTAGCTTAGTGCATTTAGCGAAATATTTCATTTTACTTCTGAATTGCAGAGTTGAAATTGAAAATTCCACTGTTTTTAGTATCATATCATTCATTGAAAAAGTTAAAGATAGAATTTGCATTATATTCATATTTATTTTCTTGCAGATTCATAACATCATGAGTTTCACTTCCATACCCTTTTGATTAATCATGGCCAATAAAATTTATGCTTTAAAATAAAATTGATTAGTCATGATTTTATTTTTAGGGTGCACAAACTAGTCTAGGATTTAGTACCTTGGAATAGGATTTTGTGAGTAAAGTTCTCAAAGGAAATTAAATCAACATATGTGTCTGAGATAGGGAGTTGAGAATTCCATTTTATAATTGGTAATATCAGGAGGCTCCTCTCACATCAGAGTTAATCATGAGGTCACACAAAGTTAGTTGAAGGGACAACCCCTGGATACTCACCTAGCGTCAGAGATATTTATGTGGATTTATTCGTATTTGGGGATCTTGCTAGTACCCATACCTCTGTGAGAGGCAGTTCTTTCAGGTTTTGGGCTTTTCTTCCCTTCCCATACAGTGATCCGGACTTAATTTCTCACCTTTGCATCAGTTATACAATGGTTTATTAGTTGCTTGACTTAGGTAGCTCATAGGTTTATTGCAAGGGTTACTCTGCTTGTACCCTGGGTCAGATAGGGGTCAGACAACACACAACCTTTATGGAGGATTACCTCTCCAAGGAGATCTGACTAAATATTTATTAATCCCACGAGGGCCCCTATAACTGATTATGTTACCTCCAAACTTTAGCGGGGAGTCTCAAGTCCCTCTTGGATGAGACATACATTCTTTAGCAAGGGAGGCCACTCAACCACTTTAGCCCATTTGCATGCATATTGGTCGTTCGACTTTTTGGTATGCTCTTTGACTATTAGTTGGCCTTATGAGTCTATTTTGGGTCTCATCATCATGGATAGTGGAGTTTCGTTTTCACCCTCATTCACTACTACGCACCCCATGATGCCTACTCACTTCATGGGGACGGGACCCTTTCATCTTTTATGGTACATAGAAATACAACACTCAGTCTACACCTTGGGTATCTAGTCATTTTTCTGTTGATATGCCTTCCCCTGTGCAATCCTCTCCCTGGACCACATATATGAATCCTAGCATTGGATCTAGGGGCACCATGGCTCCAATGCCTACTTCCTCGTTTGATATGAGTCGTGTCCCCATGGGAGGTTGGAACCTTCCCCTTTATGGATCCAATACTAGCTATTGTCTTTCAGAAGCTAGTACTCAGATGGGTGATTATCCCACTTATTACCCCCCACCCATGTATCTTTCATCCGCCATGTCAGTTCCTTTAAACACTTTTTCCATGACAGGTCCTCAAGTACCCCCAGGTATTTCATACGGGGAGAATCAATTTTATGGTTCAGGCTACCCTCTTTATGGGACCCCTTCCAAAGGGGGAAAAATATATCCTCACTCAAATAATTCTTCTCCTACCTCGGTCTCCTTTTATACCTCAGTGACGATACCCGTTCAAACCTCTTCAGACCATTTTTGCATTGGCCACCACTTTTCTGGGCAGGGACAGGGGATACACCAGGATCCTTTCTGCTCTACAATATTTCAGAATCAATCTTTCCTAGAACCTTGGAATCAAATGTCGCAATATATTGCTAGCTCAGTCACTGTCAATCATACTGGCTCTCCATCACCAACCTATTCTAGTCACGTCAAAGATGGGTTGATATTTTCTACAAATTATGTCGACAACTTGCTCCCAAACTCTGTCAATTATGTTGGGGGCACCATCCTTTTTACCCCACATCATAGTCATGTCATATCTCTTGCCTCTATTCATCATACAGGAGAAGACTCTCTTTCCCCTGCTTGTCACATCAAGCCTAGACGTCTCAGACGTAAGCCTAAATTCCCTTGAAGGACTTGTGAAGGAATTCACCTTACTCGTTTGTTCCAGGCTACTATCGAGATACCAGAAGTGTGGGGCTCACCCAAGAGCCCTTCAGATTCCTAGGAATTCATGGTTTCTCCTAACAACACTTCTCCTTTGATTGTCTCGATGGTTCCACTAATGCAATCCTCTCTAGACCTCACCCCCTTTGTCAAGGGTGAAGCAACTCCTGCCCCATGACTATGGATCCTCTTCAACCTATAATTGAAGAAGTGGCCAAACTAGTTCAATCTCTAGTCAATCCTACTCTCCCTGAAGAAAGTGATGCACCTTTCAGTCATTTCATCAACATTCAAAACCCTCCCCCTTTTGAACGAGAGAGATTTATTCTTCCCACAAATGCTCTCCCTCCAAGTCCTGACGAGGTTCCCTTCGATTGGGATGACCCGATGGGGATTCCCATACCCCCACCTATGTCTTTTCCATTAAGGGACATTATTCAAACCATCACAGAGATTGTATCCTCTGTTAGCACTTTCTCTACCGACTAGTTACTCTTCCAGTCCCTATAGAGAACATTATTGATGCCTCCTGCATCTAATAGTCACATCATTGAGTCTTGCTGCCAGAGTCCACCATATATCTCATGTTCTTGTTCAAAGGAAGTCTATCAACCTGTGTCAGCCACTCCTCAGAAATATTGACTTTGCATGTCGGCCTTACCCTCAGTTTGTCTCAGGATCACATGATACTATGGTCTTATCATGCACCCTGGCCCTACTTTCATCATTGGTAGGTCACTTGGAACCCAACAATCAACATTTCATCATTGGTTGTTGAATGGGTGGTTTCCCTTGTGTTCGAAAACAATATATCTATTCACACTTTTGGATTCATCCAGTGTCTTGGATGCCATTAGCCTTATTGGTGGTTTCCTCGTGTTTGTCAGCATTTTTCATCATTGGCTGCTATTCAGAGGGTCCTTTTTGTATACCGCTTACATTTGGTACATGAGAAATATGCACAGGGTCATTGGTTCATGAACATGTTCTTCATCTGATCTCCACCAAATCATGAAGCTCCTACTTTGTTCCTCGTGTTGATTGATGAAAGATGCCTTAATGTTCTCCTTTAAGTGGGTTTCTTTTGCATCGACTTCAACTCATTTATTCTAGATATGGGACCTATAATTTTATGAGTATCTTGAGGGTTGCAGTCATTAGTGGCAGGCTCTCTTGCCATTGACGTATGGGAATACATCAATGTCTCATGATCAATGGATTCCCCAAGTGTTTGAAATCGACTCCTTTATTCACACTTGTAGAAATGTACTCGGTTCCTTAATACATACTTTAATTAGTGGTAGTTTGTCTCACATTTTTTAATGGTATACCTTAATGACTGGGAATCAAATGATGTAGACTTGCACCCTTGGAAGATAGTGTAGAAGACTTGAAGATATCACTACATGGCCGCATCTTTCCTGAGTTGTTGCTTCCCTTTCATTGGACCAACACCTATTTAACTTCAGTGATCATGGGAGATTCGATTGTACTCCATGGTATACAAATATCTTCAGATTGATTTTGAGACTAGTTTCACTGGGCCTTATTCGTGACTATGAAAAATTTTGGCATATAACCACATTTTTATTTTCCTATTCATGGCCATGAACACTTATTTGATATATTTTCCACATGGATCTACATTGTATTCTTGGCAGCCAGGTATGAAAAGTCAGTATAGAATGTAATGAGAAATCAAGCTTGTCCAACTAGTTCTCTACCACTCCACTCTTGGGTTATTTATGATGTATTTCGACCATCCCAGATACTTCTATGATCTCACACATTCAAGGGCATCTGTTATAGCAAGCTTTTCCTCACCATTGCTATCTTGCATAGAGGGCCTTTTTCCATTTCCCTATGCAAACATGTCATCCCTTTTTGATGAATATAGAGCCAAAAATACACATTTTTCCACATATACATGCCCTATATTCTATAAAGCATGTGTATACACAGGTTGCTCCACTAAAACCCGCATACATCAAGATTTGTGCCGGAAAATACAAAAACGGAGTCGAGTTTCCATGTCACGAAAGGAGATCTCTGATCCTTAGCCTTCCACATACTAGAAACGTTCCAACTTTGCCCTTCAGTTGCATTTTAAAGACTATAAAATCACAATTCTGAACTATGGAAAAGAGGAGAAAGAATTCAACTTTGAGAGCAAAGTTACTATGGAGAAATTACTTCATATTGAATCTGCATCCCTTTTTCCCTCAAGTCTGAACACAGTGTTCAACCCCCAAGATCTTTCCCTATTGTTGAGAGAATATCATTGTATATCTCCTATGAGCTTGCCTTTGGTGGAGGATTGAAGTGGTGGAGGCCCAGTTGGAAGGAACTTGGTTTCTTGGTTTTGAACCATGCCGACACGAAAGTCTGTAATGTTGTCACTTCTGTCGATCAATTATTAATAGAAATACTCCTTTCCTGTCCTATTGGTATCGTGAAAATAATTGATTATTATCCATGAGCATGTTTGTAATGTTTATTAATGGATTATGCTATCTAATGTGATAACCCCTTTATATTATCACTATGTACTTTCTCTACTTATTTGTTGAGAACGTGTTGCAGGTATAAAGCTTTGGGTCGAAGTGCTAAATGGTGGAACATCATCGAACATTGGATTGAGGTAGGCCTCTTTCTTATCTTGCACATTAGTTTTTATAGCATGTAATGGAATTGAGTTGATTTTTGTAGTCATATCTATCTGTTGTGGTTTACCTTTGTCCATAGAGAGTTTTTCCCTCTTAATAATAGCTTTGTCTATTAGGTTATCCCAACTCACTGATGTGTTACACTTCCTCCCATACAATTATTCAAATGGGCTCTTTTTTAGTGAGGCTTGATACCCATTATTGTAAGAAAAATCTACTAAGTGGATGTAGTATTCCAATTTGATGGCTAGTCCATCACATACATTCTAATCATGTGTTCAATTATTCTTTTAGTCCTCTCTATTTTCCCATCTAACTCTGGGTGATACACTGTACTGAGATTTAAATTTGTTCCAAATAATTTAAACAAGCCTTTCCAAAAATTAGAGGTAAATTTTGGATCTCTATCTGGATCAATTTACTTGGGAACTTGTTGGCAACCCTACATGTTTTTTCTTTTTCAATGACAAATGACAACTCCTGTAGCTGCCTATGCCTCATCTTGTAAATATTACTATTTGAGGGTGATTATTTGATTATTAAAACAAATGTTTAACTATTGTTGTTGTACTTTTATTTTTCGTTTTCATGCTTGATTCATGACTGTAAGCATGAATCAAGCATTTAAACTTAATTTCACATTGTGACTCTATCCATTTCTTGGTTGCTAGAAAATCCATTGTGACTTGTATCTACCTCCTATTCAATATTGGGATGATTTTCCTTTTGAGTTTGTTTGAATATTGATATAATACCTATGTTGATTTGCATTTGGACTATAAGCTTGTTCATTTAAAATTCTTGGCAAACCAACTTTGATTTTAAATTTTCGATTTGCATTTGGATTGTAAAAACGTATCCTCTCCTAACCTTTGCAACTCGAGTATACCCATTACATTTCATGGGAATTAAACACACCAAGAAGTACCATGTACTTCGTTTTAGTTGGCAGGTTGAATTGACAAGCCTCTCATGACAAACCAAGCTCTTGTGTTATGCTTTGTACTCAAAACGTTCATTACCAGAAATGCTCGAATTTCATGACTGAAACCCTTATTGCTTATGTTATGGTTGTGCCAGTGTGTTCCTAGTTTTGTTCCAATGATTTTAGCTCGGGCTTGCCTCTTTCACTGCTACCTCCCAAGACCACAGTGAGTTCGGGTCACACTTGTTACCATCTGTTCAAACCCTTGTGGCCCCTGTCCTCCGATTTGTCCCAAATGGATCCCAAACATTATTGTTGTATGATGATGCGAGTGAGGATCTGAAGAGCCAGGGTTGGGATATGTTTATTAAAAAATTCCAGGGTTATAACTTGCGAGTGGCCAAATAATTCTCCCTTACATTTGATGGATGCAAAGCCAAGGTAGGTCATATTCAGTTGAAGATCACCAAATAATTTATTAGTGAAGTAATAGGGCTGCCTCGCATTGGTCAAAAGTGGTTTAAAAATTCAAAATTGGATGAAGTACCCTGGAATCTTTTCGTCACCTCCAGAAAGATAGACTGTTGTGACAAAGGTATTATGGTCTCCCTACTCAAGGTTAGATGGAATGGTTTGTTAGCGGTTTTAAAACAATTTATTACCTATGAAGGTTGTTATGGCATGGTATTCCTTTACCATGTGATATTGCTCATGCATTTTATTGGCTTCCATCTAAATATGTTGTTTTACCTGCTAAGAAGTTTGTATAAAATGTCGAAGAGATACAAGAAGCAGAATCTAGATTCTAGCCTCTTTCACCATGGTTTGATTAAATTACTATTGGTTCATCATTTGAAAACCATAGGTGATGATTAGGATGGGTTTCTAGCTTGCAATGGTTTTGTTGCAGAAATTGTTGTAGAAACCCCTGTGGTGGATAAACCTATGATAGAGAAAGCTCTTGATTTCTCAAGGGACAAGCCAGATTTTTTGGGTGAAAACCCTCGTGAGGCAATGCCCGATCAGTTCTTAAGTGATAAATAGGATATTAGTTCTAAGTTTATTAAAACTTTTGTGCATAAATCAATTGTTTTCCCTAACCCTACAGTAAAATCTGACAACAAAAACCCTCGCAAGAATTCAAAAATGAATCAAGCCATGTTAGGGTTTCATAACAAGAAGGATGGTAGAATCATTTCAAGGAGTCTACCTAATAGATCCAAAGCTCATGTGATCTCAATCGATTCAATCGAGATCCATGAGGATTCAGACTTTGAGATTGAAATATTTCTAGCAGAGGAAGATTTGAATTGTTCCGAACCAGATCAACCATTCGATTATGTTAATAATCTCCCACCATGTATAAAATACAAGAAGGAATTTACAGTTATTAAATTTAGTCAAAAGATGACAGTGGATAGAAGTGATGGTTGCACACACAATTACACGCTTCTTCAACAAATTGCCCCTGCTGCACATTGTGAAGTTTGTTTGCATTGGATAAGACAGTACTACACAGACATCCCCATTCTCCAAGAAAAGATCAAATATCTCACGACTCACAATGATTCATTGGAAAATGAAAACTGAGAACTCAAGGCCAATGCACAAAGACAAGCAAAGCATTTAAAAAGGACAGGCAATATCATTATAAAAAATGTTGATAGTTTAAAGGTCGTGATAAATTATGAGATATTGTGATTCGATTTTTTTTATTAGTTAAATGGTAAGATTGGTTTTTATATAAGTTATTCTTTGGTTGTTATTTTCTAATCAATCTAGATTGATCTGGATTTTTGTTACCAATAATAAGACTGGCTACAAAATCGAGAGATTCTATAGCCAAGTCAATTTCTCATATAAAATTTAGTAATTGTTAGTTAATAAAATATTTGACTTGCTCATTTCATTTTTTCAGGATATGATGTATCTGATGCTGATATTATGGGATGGAGCATGCTAGACTTAGTTTATTAGCTATCTCCTTTTTGCTTATTTTGTAAATAGGAGAAAACTTTCATAAATTTTGAAGATATAGTTTGATAATGAGTGGCTTTAGGCCCTCTATATTTGTAACTTTTAGAACTTTTTTGAGATCTGATCCTATCTTAGACGATAGGAAGTTTAGCTTCAACAAACTCCTTAAATATTCCATATTTTGTAATGGAAATCATCTTGGCTGAGGGCAGAAGATGGACGAGTGATTCCAAGACTTTTTTGTTTTTTTGTTAGTTTGTCCGTGACATGTGGGACTAACCTATGGCTAAGAAACCGCGACTCAGGGGCATCTGAGCCATCAAAATCACCCGAGGATCGCATTCAGCCTGAGCCACACCAACCCTTAACATGAATGGATTTTTTGTCCCCACAGGTTTCGAACCAGTGACTTTAACATCACAGAGCGCCTTAACAGCACACTCCATCACCGATTGTCCTACACGTCGGGGACTAGTGATTCCAAGACTTAATGAAACAACATATATGCATTTTGGCTTTAGCCTTTTGTTAATGATGTTTTCATTTATGTTTTTTTAATCCTAATACTTTAATGGGTCTGATAGCTTTAGACTTAATGATCTATTATGTTTGGGATGTTTATATTATAAACATCGTCTATAATTTGTTTCTATAGATATAAATACTGTGATCATATATCCAATTAGAATGATAAGATTTATCTATTAATTTTAATTGAATGATGAAATGCATAAGTTACTTTCATATTTATCTTACTGTAATTATGTGCAATTATAAGATCACAATGTTATATTTGTTTTTCCTCCTCTGTCATTAAACCCCAATTGCCAATACATGTTTTGAATTTATTTAGAACAGTCATAAAGTCATTGTAGATTTCTCTCTTGGACATGGAAGTTGGATTTTATTCACTCATACAGATGCTTGGATACACCTCACTAACTAACAAACATGTTAGATCTTTTGTATTTCTTAATTCTTTCATTTACATATTAATGAAACCAGAATGTATGTTTCATCTTTTGACTACCCACACGTCTGTGTTTCATAGTTTATTCAATTCAAGATTAGTTAGATTTATAAAGAAAAACAAAAAAGATTTAAATGTGCTTTCTTTATCTACTTCTTATCAAAAATAATTTTCTCATTTGATTTTGTAAGATTCGATTAAAACTTGCAATTTGTAAATGATGTACATAAGTGATATTTGTATATTGTCTTCTACGATAGTTATATTAGAGCATATGTACATATATAATATATAGTATCTAGTAATTAGTTAGTTATTTCTTTCTCTTGTTTATTTTCTTTTAGGACTTTATATTGGCTAACGGAGCCATTAAACCCATCAGAACGAGTTACACCAAACGGCTTGGGTTATTTAGACAACCTCGGACTAGACTTGTTCTTCCAGTTGACGGACAGTCATTTTCTCCCGTCAACAAATGGCTCTAGAAGGAGGGCCTAAATACAATTCATGGCATGTGGAAGTCGCAAGACTCCTGCCCCACAGACTCGCTCCCCTATAGTAACACAGAGTCATTCTGACAGCAATGTTACTTCTGAAACAACATCTACCTCGAATGAATATTCGTAGATTCTCGTTAAGCCAGTAACACCAAACCCTCAAGGAGCCAACATACAAGAAATTGTTTGTTATTCAATCTTAAGGACACACAGTGCTTTGGCCCATATCAAACAACCTATTAGGCCACTTAATCAACCCTTATATTTCTCTGATATCATAGAACAACTTGAAGGCACTGGTCTTCTTTTAAACCCTCTAGTTAATGATATTATCGATCCTACTGATACACCTAATCTTGGAGCCGGGGGATCTGGTATTCCACCTTCCCCACCTCATTCATATCCATCCTCTTCAAGAGGAGAATATTTCGATGAAGGCAGTTCCTCATCTAAACCATCTCAGCCTTCGACACCACCTACACCCATGGAAAACCAAAACAATCCCGCCAGGCTATGGCTTGATCAAGATTATGTGGTTGTACCTAGACCCCAACACCCATTACCAAATCACCCGGAGAAATGGTTACCCAAATTTGATCTGGATTCTAAGCAATCTACTAAAGATCTCATAAAGAAATGCATGTTGGCCATTAGACTCTAAAGTGTAGAGCATGAAGATGTAGTATGTAGACTCTTTCATTATATGTTTGAGGGAAATGCCTCTACATGGTATTTCGACCAGCAACCCAAAACCATTGTCTCTTGGGAAAAATTCGAAACATGTTTCTTAGAGAAGTTTGGAGATGATAAAACCCCAAAAGTCTTGGTGATGGAACTCTCCAGTATAAAAATGAACCCTAAGGAGAAAGTAAAATATTTTAACCAAAGATTCATCATGTTAAAGATTCAAAATCCCACAGATTCAATGCCTACAGAAAGTATAATTGTCACATATTATACCAAGGCCCTACATAATAATATAGCAATTTGGGTTAAGAGGTCTAAAAAGTATATATTACTGGAAAATTTTGAGGAGGCAAGTCAAATCGAAAAGGACATATTAATTTTGAAATACAATCTCAATAGTGAAACTGAAACAACTTCATCCTCTAAAAATAAAATTGAAATCCTTGCAAGGCCTACCCAAGCCAAAAGCCAACCAGAAACTCTAGACTTAGAAAGTTTGCAAAATTTTGTCCAAAGATTATCAAATCAAGTCGTAAACTTGAAGAGATCGGTCGAAGAAGCATCGTCAAGAAAAGGGAGTTTTAAACCTCCTTTTAGAAATCCTTTTCCCCCAAACAGGCCAAATCCGACCTCAGAAGGTCTTAATTTTTAAGGCTTACAATACACTCTGCAAACTATCCTTGAAGCACATGATAACTTTGTTCCCCTTGAAAATATTGAAGGCATAATTGAAGAATAAGTACCTGAAGAAGAGGAGTCATATCCAAATATATTTGGGCACTTCTCCGATAGTATTTTTCATACCAACTTTGAAACTATCCACCCTTACAACACCAGAAGCAAAACATAGATTAAACCCTCTTCCGAAATGAGTAATAATGTGCCTCTGAGATAATCAAAACAAACTGAAATAAAACAGAATTTAGCAGCCCCTATTTTAGAATATGACTTGATTGAATACCTGAAAAAACTAAGGGCTAATATTTTTGGTTTTGAACTTTTGAAATTTCCTCTTATGCTGCAAAAAATGCTTCAGAACATCACAAAAAATAGTAAAAACAATGACCTAAACAACAAGAAAATTACAGAAATCAGTTCTAAAACAACTCAAAATATCCCTACTAAAACGACATTCGAACCCCCAGATAAAAGGGATCTAACTAAAAAACCTGTATCAAATGTAGATAAAATTGTTTCAAGGACAATGACTAAAAATCAACAGAATTCTATTGTTAATACTCGCAAAAATGTCCCACCTTTTTTATTAACTTTTGAAATTTTTAATAGAAATGTACATAATTGCATGGTGGATTTCGACGCATCATCGATGTGATGATTTTATCTGTTTACCAAAATATTAATGCAGAAGTTCAACCTTCTAGCTTTAAAATAATTCAACTCGATCGGACGAACGTTAAGGTAATCGGTGAACTGAAAAATGTTCTGGTTAGGTTGTCTTCTAATCCTAAGGTTCATCAAATTATTGAAATCATTGTTGTTGACATCCCTGAAGTCTATGGTTTGTTCTTGAGAAGGGATTGGTCTGAGAAGCTGCATGGGTAATTTTCCACAGATTGGTCACATTTGTGGTTACCAAAAAATGGGCAGCCATATAAAATTAGGATAAACCGTGAACGTTATTTGCAACATATCGTGACAAATATGAATGATCCGAATGAAATTTTACTACATCCACTAATTCATTTGAAACACAAGGAATGAACACTTTCTTCGGTAACTTCATGATCAAAATTTGCCCCATCACCGATCCGGAGCAACAATCAAAGTTCATGACCTATACTCAGTCAGTAGCCTTGCCAAATGTGCCAAACACTATTTATGAGGCTCACATATGGTCACTTTACTTCGATGGATCCAAATCCAAGGAAGGACCTAGTGCAGGATGTGTACTCATCGACCCCGTGGGTAATAAGACTTTCATTGCCTGTCGATTAGATTTCAAGTGCACTAATAATACTGTTGAATATGAAGCACTTCTACAAGGGATTAAGAAAGCTTTGGATATGGGCGTAACAAATTTAATAGCATTCAATGACTTGGAAATCGTGTTCGGGAAGGTAAGAAATTCCATACATTACTTGTCACCACATATGAAAAGTTACAAAACCAAGGTATGGATTTTGATACAAAAATTTTCATCATTTAACATCAATTCCATTCCTAGACTAAGTAATTTGGAAGGTGATTTATTGGCTAATGTCGCTTCTAAACTTTTTCCTGCAGAAGGTGTTTCTCTGAATGCATTTTTGATTGAATTATTGTTCAGGTCATCAATCCTAGACAACATCACCAACTGGAGAGTGTTTGACGATGATCAACAAATCATCAACTTCTTGCATATGGAGGACACTTTACAAGGTTCAATTATCGATGAAGGCACTCACAATGAAAACCTCTGCAACTTCACTGTAATATCATATCCCAAATCTCCTGGATCGAGATCGGACCTGGTAAACTCTATCCCCAGAACTATGGTAAGGTTAGAAATTTTTTACGACCTACATGATAAATTTAGAGGGTCATTAAATTGTAAAATGAACAATTCTTCTTTGATTTATGAAACGATCAACCTAGGGACTAAGGAAAATCCGCAAAACATTAATTTGGGAAAGGGATGTTTCGAGAAAGAACGGTATGCCTTTATAAAACTGTTTAAATAATTTAAAAATGTTTTTTCCTGGACATATGATGATTTGAAAACGTTTGATCCTAATATCATACAACATGTCATTCCCATGAAACCCCAAACTCGGCCTTTTCAGCAAAATTAAGAAAGATGCACCCCAAATTGCAACCCACTGTCAAGAAAGAATTGAATAAATTACTAAATGAAAAGATAATATTTCTCGTGAGGCACACACAATGGGTGTCTAATCTAGTCCCTATAAGGAATAAAAGTGGTGAAATTTGACTCTGTGTCGATTTTCGTAACGTGAACCGAGCGTCCGATAAAGACAATTATCTCATTCCTCCGATGGAACAAATTCTTCAGCAAGTATCTGGTTCCTAAAGACTGTCACTATTAGATGGTTTTTCAGGATACAACCAGGTCCTCGTGTCTCCACTAGACCGGTTAAAAACCACTTTTCGTACCCCCTGGGCACTTATGCCTACAGGAAGATGCCTTTTGGACTTATAAATGTTGGGGATACTTTTCATGGAGAAATGGATATTTATTTTCATGGCCTCCTAAATCAATCAATAGTGGTATATCTAGATGATGTAACCATCTTCTCTAAAAAGAAGAAACATCACTTGTCTCACCTCAGGGTTGTCCTAGAACAATGCCACAAGTATGGGATATCTCTCAACCCTAAAAAATCGGTCTTTGCTGTTGAGAAAGGAAAATTACTAGATTTCATAGTGTCCAAAGATGGAATGATTATCGATACTGAAAGAACTGGAGATATTTCTAACTCTCCCCTCCCTCTTCCAAAAAAACCATGCAGTCTTTTCTAGGAAAGATTAACTTTGTCAGAAGGTTTGTCCCAAGCTTCTCAGAAATGGTAAGGCCATTGAAAAATTTAATTAAAAAGGATGTTCAGTATTGTTTGGGACTCCAAGAAATTCAAGCCTTTGAATCTATCAAAAAAGCGATAACTGAAGCTCCTTCCTTGATAAGTCCTGATTTCTCACAAGATTTCACTCTTTACAGTTTCACCTCTGATCGATCTTATGTTGTTGTCCTAACGCAGAATAATGTTGAAAGATGTTGTTCCTGAGTCTGTACTAAGTCTTAGAGTACAGTGTCAAGGCATCCGAAGGTAAGTGAAGGAGTATGCGAAGATAAATTACCTTTTGTATAGGAAACTAATGAAGGTTTCTACGTTCCCAACGTCTAGCTTCCAACTGCTCTTGAGCAGCTATGTCTCGTTCAATGGCTGCCCATGAACATTCAAGTTCTTCCCAAGTGTTAGCAGTTATGAGTATCATATAGAAAAGACTTAAAGCAATATGATTTTGATTAGAGATTCCAGGTTGAATATTCGGTTGAATAGCTACAGGGACAGTCATTGAGAAAACATCACCAGTAAGGAAGGATTTAACGAGTGGTTTCGACGCTGTTCAATTTGGTTGAAGTGAAGAGAAACTTTTGCAGGAAGAATGAGATAAAAACACAACAGAAGGCCTTTTCCCGTAACTATGTTATTCTTATAAAAATATACGACGTGAGAGAGAAACGTTTAACAGTAGACAACGCAAGATTCTAGTCAATGGAAAACTCGCATATATATAAAAGAAGAAACTAACACAGACAT
>JZKD02S1666891.1:50553-76424 GCA_000966675.3 Picea glauca
CATGAATCAACATACGCCTTGTAAAATTTGTCCGTGGTGGTCCAAATGTCTTATTTATGTGACTTCGGAATCGTATGCAGTTTCTTACCTAAAATCAAGCACTCAATGAGTGATCTGCGTGGTTCCATGGCATACTGACATTGGATCATGAATCCAGTTGCCCGAGTTCAACTCTGGGTGGAGCTTTTTTGTTTTTTCTTCGATCCGTCTTTGGTTGTTTACAGAAATAACAAAAAATCACGTGGAAGAGATTCGAACTCACACCCTCTGATTGGATCATGTTTTGGAAACGAATAGATGGTTAAAATACTAACATTGTTTTAAAATATTCAGTCCGACAATATATATATAAAGGTTACTGACCCTCAACAAAGTTAAAAAAATAAATCCAACATGGAATAATTAAGGTTTATGTGTAAATAGTTTAATTTTTTAATTTTATTTGAAAAAATAATCTTTAAGGGAGACATTAAATTTAATGTCTCTTAAATATTAATAGTGAACAATGATATTCATCCACTTAAACTAATCCACCAAACTAATTTTTGACAAATTATGTCATCCATAGTATTAAAATGACGGAAATTAAATTGTTTTGATAACTAAGTCTTTTCATGCAGCAACAAATTACAATCAACAGGTGTGTTTTATATGGTAAGACTTAATTGCAATCCTGATCAGAGGTCTTATGTAGCAGTATTTTTTTCAAATATAGTATTTGTTTTTCCCTACATAGTAAAAGGATATGTTTTTTATTGATTAGATTATAAGAGAATTCCAGTGGCGTTGAGTTAGTCATATTTATTTTACATGTAAATCTAAAAACCCAAATTTACCTTGGTACGAAAATCTAAAGTCAATTCAGAACTACAAAATATCTCAAAAAAACAGCTCCAAAATAATATAGTGAAAATATTATCCGTACTCGAATGCCCAGATGGAAAAGCTCTATGTATGACCTTGATTTTTATGTTAGGGCAAAAACAAACAAAACTGCAGATCGCTACTTTTACATGACCTGGAAAATGCCCAATCAAAATTGCGAATGGGCAGCTTCAGATTTTGACCTAGAAATCGTGCAAAATATCCCTGCGAACTCTCGTGGGACGGTGTTCCAGATTTGCCCGCCAATTGGAGAATTTGTGTCCACTAAATTTGCCACTAGGGTTCAATTACTTGCAATCGCACAACAAATACAGATCTGGAGCAATAGAACATGAAAATAGAGGAGACAAAAGAAAACAGAGAGTTTCAAAGATAACAAGAAATAGAGCCAGAACAGAATTATATGTATTCAATTCAATTTATAGTGCATCTATGGAAAGGATTTACGTTTGATTCAGGTTTGATTCAGAAACTGAACATCTATTTCAAGAACTGAAATCTCCATAACATATACAATTCAGAAATTTTCCAGATTAAGCCCGAAAGTTCTGACATTTAATTTTCTAACTACTCTTTACTTTGTGGGCGGTCATTTTCACTTTGTGGGCGGTCAAGGCTGTTACAGTTTCAAACAATTTCCCAAATTTTGTTAACATTCTCCCACTTAAAGCTAAATGAAGGATCTTGGATAATAAATTACAATTGTAGATGAACTATGTCTTGTTGATCCTTGTCCAAGCTTGCTCATCAAGTCACCTCTAGGCTTGCCAAGCTTCAACATAATACTTACTTTTCTTTTGGTAGAATTCTAGTTAGCAGGTCTGCAAGGTTCTCATCGGTAAGGATCTTTTCTAAGTTAAAATTTCCTTCCTGCAATATCTACGAAACCCAATGGTACCTTATGTCAATGTATTTAGTCTTTGAATGATATGTTGCCTCCAATATCTACGGAACCCAATGTTACAATGGTACCTTATGTCAATGTATTTAGTCTTTGAATGATATGTTGAGTTTTTTTGCTAAATGAATGAAGCTTTGAGTGCATATTTGTCTTGTTTTATTCCTAGCGATCCTAGGAATCAGTGCATGTCAACATCACTTTGAAAGTTGTAATAATGAATGATGTTTTGAGTGCATATTTGTCTTGTTTTATTCTTAACTATCCTAGGAATCAGTGCATCGTCAACATCACTTTGAAAGTTGTAATAATGAATGATGTTTTGAGTGCATATTTGTCTTGTTTTATTCCTAGCTCTCCTAGGAATCACTGCATTATTAACATTACTTTGCAAGATTCTATTGCAACTATGTATTATGTCTCTATTATGGAGAGGGCTATTATTTTATGATAACTAATGATGGTGGTACTAGAATGTGGAAAAAAAAATGTTTTTTCCCATAATGTTGAAAGGTGCAAAGAAAGTTTCCTCAACCAGTGTGTTTGGTGATTTACCTTCTTGATATATTCATCCATTTTGGATGATTGCAATTAATTATGGATTAATGATGAATCATAAAATATTTAAAAATAACTTTGAAACTAAAAGTTTTCAGCTTGGCACATGTCTAACCTACCAAAGAAAATGAATTCTCCATCTATTACTTCAATTTTACATGCCCTTTTCTAAAATCGACAACATAATTGTTAAAGAAGGAACATGTTGCGGCATTGCAACCCCAAACAAACAAATAAAATTCATAAATTGAGATCATATCATAGATTCATCTATGCTTTGGTTTGAGCTGCTATTGTTAGGAACTATTTTGCAATACTACTGAACTCAATCGAGTTTTTTACGTAGCAATTAAACGATTCATTAAGTATGAATGGAGCCTTTCTGACTCGGTCTAAAAATAGACATGACTTACCGCATCAGTGGAATAAGGTTCAAAAAGCCATTGAAGAACAACAACAATCATTGGGACAAGCCTCTCAATTGTGGATCAATGTTGACCATCTCTAGAGGCAATTTGTTATTTTTTCCTAATGGGGTCTCCTAGTTTGTTATTTCCCATCAATGCATCCTTACATTGTCTTTAGCGATTTCGAGGACCAGTAATTTTCTAAAATTAAAGCCCACAACTTTATGCATAAATTACTTCATTTCTAGTTGCAAGTATGATTTTATTCTTAGCTAAAAAGATAACATAGATAAACTAAATCTTGAATGGCATTAATGAATGCAAAGTTTGTTTCCAAAAACAAAACCTTGACAATAATCATCCATCTTTTCTCACTTTTTTCTCGTACTTATGCTCCTGTAAGAATGTGAAATACATACAATAGACAAAAGAAACATGAATTAGCAAGTGTGATTAAAGCTTTTTAAGGACGCAAACATAGCACTGAATTTTTATTACTCCCTATGCACAACTTTATCTTTATATGTGCCTCTCTCTCTCTCTCTCTCTCTCTCTCTCTCTCTCTCTCTCTCTAGATACAAAAACACACAGTATTGTCTCAAATGAAATATTTTCAATCATATGTTTAAAGGCTTACATATTTCACATAAACTTGTGTTCCCAAGTTAAGTTATTTTGTCTTTCAAAAAATATTTTACTATGAGTGACTAGATAATTTAAGAGACACTCCTAAATGACACACCTTAAGATAAATTACTTCATAAAATTAACATTACCAAAGGAATTTAGTGAGATTTTATAGTGAAACTTGGAGTTGTCTGAATCTCCATAGTACTACTTTTTTGCATTAAGGCACATATACAGGAATCTACATTTGTCTTATATGTCTTCAAGGAATTCTCATAGGAGATACACTCCTATATAGAAAATCAGAGCATTGAGAGAAAAAATACAAAAGAACTGAAAATAAACCAACTTTAAATGTTTACCTAAGCTAAGAGCATTTGAGCTCCTTCAAGTTTGTTATCCCAATTGAATTAAGAGATGTTGCCACTCCATCCTTCATTATCCAAAAACACATTTTAAATAAAATCGATTCCTTGTGGTCTTATATAACCATGTGGTAATACACTAAGATGTAAACAATACACAGCGATGCAAACCTAAGAAAAACACACAAACCCATCAGGACTTACGAAAAAGTAATACATCAACCAACCAATGCCCACAACAATTCATCCTACTCAACATAAATATGAAGCATGCAATTAGTGAGTGTGGTAATCAATTCCTTTTGTATTTTCTTTATCGACAACTAAACTCACAACATCTATACATTCGATGTTCATAGTAATTTTTTATACATCAAGAATAATGTCTATAAATACATACTTGAAAACTAGAATATGAGCAATGGAAAGGGAAAGAAGCTTGGTAGGACGCATGGTATTTGTTTGAAAATTTGGAGAACTAGAAAACAAGGGAAAAAGAGTAACATATACTAGACCCCCACATGGAAAAAAAGTTGAATTAAAATGAAATGTTAGACACCCACTATTAGAGAATGTCAAAGTAAAATTTTTGAGTAAGAAAAATTAGACTTCTCCGAAGCAATGGTTGTAGATGACAAAGCAACAAAGGCATTGACAACCACTTCAATTCAAGGAGATGATTGTTGGCCTCCCAAATTGTCATATTAAACCACATTTTTTCCATTATTATCCTACTTCTAAACCTAAAATTAACCATAATATCACCAACCTCATGCTTCTAAGCCCTCAAACTCTTCAACAAGCATCTTGAAGTATAGTTTCTTATTTCAATATGTTTCCTAAGCTTTTGGTAGATTAACATGATCTTTTAAGCTACGTTTGCTAATGAAGAATGCTAGTTTTGTTCATGTACCTCCAGTTGTTCCAATACCCAAGTTTGTAGGTTTGCATATATGCATGCACCCAGGTGGAAGATAGACACATGGGTTTTGAAGATCTAACCCCAACAAGGTGTGTGTGCCTTTCTTTGTGCCCAGGTCGCACAAGGCGGTCTCCAAGCATGATTGAGGGTTTTTAGTTAAAAAATGTGTTGAATTAGCAACAATCAACTTTCGGGGAGAATTGTGGGAAAACTAAGGAAAATCTGAGAAATCGAGAAAGTGGTTATTGTGCATGATGGTCTCAATTTGGTCATTCACGAGCAAATTCCTGAAATATGGCATGATTAGGGAGATATCGAGGTTTTCCCAATCTGGGTTTGTCCATATTTTATGTGTGCATGCTTTTCAAGAAGTTCAACAAATTACAATTCATGCTTTATGAATAGAAAACCAGATCTGATATTTACCAAATTTGTATGAACAACTGGAAAGAAACAAAGCCAATTTGATTTGATGGTTTTACGTAACTATTATTGCCTTCATGTTCCACAAGAACAGAGGAGGTCAATTTCATCCTTAGCTTAGTGATTTTCTATAAAAATATATTCACTCTATAAATCGGTATGGAACAATGTCTTTGTAACTCTTTAATTGAAGGAATAGACAAGTTTTGTTGTTGTTCTACATTGTTAGACTTTTGTATATAGAAATGTGATCAAGGCATTGTAATCTTTGGATACTCTATTGTTAATAAAGCTCTAATTCTAGTTCATGAGATCTATCTATTCGTGATTTTGTAACTCTCCACAACTCGCTACAGGATTGGAAAGGGCCCATCAATTCCAGGGACACAGAGCTAAGTTGTATCTTTAACTTAGTTTAGTTCGTTTAATTGATTTCTTTATATACTGTAGGAATTAATTTAAAGATTGAAATTGCAGATTGTGTGCATGTTTACAGAATTTCCATTTGTTTGAATGCGTAGTAATCTTCAGACATTGAGTCTTGTTCCGAGTGAGAAATTCCTTTAATTTTGATTGCATAGTTAATCCTAAATTACATATGGGGTTTGTCTTATTGTTAACACATTAACTCTGTCATGTTTCTCAATGAACGAATCTTGAATTTATGAGTTAATTTGATGCTTTATATTGTTGAGTTTCTTTTGGTGAATGCAAAACAAAGAGTTCTGGTTTATTCTAAATCATTTAACCTGTCAAGGATTGGCCAATTATTATTGAAATACATGAACATTTAAATGTGGATGAGTATATTCAAAACCTTGTTGTAAGGTCAAAACTGGGAGGTTAATAATTGTTGTAAGTCTTTGTTGAGACCAAACGAATGTATTGAGTAGCATAAATGAAACTCTAATAAGAGTCATCTTTGAATGAGGATAAGATAGTTAATGAACTAGTGTAATATTACTTAGATATATCGCAACCCTGCTTCAAAAAGTTTGTTTGTTACCTTTTACCTTATTTAATGTTGTTCCTGTAGTATTAAACTATAATTTCCAGAGTTGATTGTAAAGATTTCCCACCTAAGGACAGTCTCGGGATTTTTATTGATGAGTGATATAGTATATCATTGTGTGACCTCCAGAGATAACTAATGGTGCCATCTTCATGTTTCTCAGAGGATAAACACTTATTTTTGAGTGGTTTGCTATCTTGTTGAAATCATTGTTAATCTTTCTGGTTGATGCAAGTTTCATAGTCTTGTTTACAATTAGATCACACGGTCTTGTAAAGGTCAATTTAATCACTTATAGAAGGAAATTCAAACCTGGATATGTCTTGAGCCTCCTTTTGAGAATTAATCTTGAAGGATTGTTGATTTCCTTTCAATAGTTCTCATTATTATTCCTATCACATGCTTAATACTAAACACTGCATGACAGTTGAGTCACACCTATGTGCAAGAAAAGTGTTTGTATAAAGGAAATGTGGTGCCACCACATGTTCATTGCATTGAGTATATTGATTGTGGGTCAAGTCTTGAATTTACTATTCACGAGCTTTAACCCTAGACTAAGGGATTCAATATAAGATCAGTAGCATTGAATAGGAATTCGACATCCTTACAATTGACTGATTAAAGAAAATAGTTGGAGTAAAACTTGTGACCGTAGTCAACACTCTGTTTTATTAGTTTTTGACAAGTAATTTGGATTCTTATTATCATATCTAACCTTGTATATAGAAGCATGAACACTTAGCTTATCAAAGTGAAAGATTTCCTATTGGATACTAGAAGGAGATTTGATAAAAGAATTAGTTATATGTCCTTGTCTTTAAGTTATTTACCAACACTTGAATCTTTTGTTTGAGAACACTTAAACATCCATTGATCAAGCATTAGGCTGAGAACAAATTAAGGGACATGATCATGCATATATCAGTTATCTAGGCATGATATGCAGAGCTATTAATTTTACCCTTACTCAATATCAATCCTATGGACAAAGTGAAGTTGTTCAAAAGGGTTTGCTCACTAGTTTCTTTTTGTTTTGATGAATGATCATATTGCAGTGTGGTTTACCTATCCCCTGAGAAGATAGAATATTTCTAGCTTCCATCTTTTACCTGCACATACTGCGTATACATCTCACAAGTCTATGAACTGGATTGACAAGTAAAATGGGTTTATTAACGACAATTAATTGACCCGACAATGATGAGTTGATATGGTACAATGTTCAAGGGATATCCATGCCTTCTAGCCTCTCCCTAACACTAGTGATCGTTGTTACCATCACCCACTTGATATCATTTCCTCCATTTTTCCATGAAAATTGAACACCCAAAAGAGACTAATTTCAATTTCTCAAGGCACATGTAGAACATGAAACCTTCCAGGACAATCCTAAGTTTTTTGTGAATTTGTAGCATCTAACACATGACACACACATCTATCAACCTTTCTCTGTATATATTTCTAGATCTATGACCATAATGTAGTAAAAGTTGTATGGGGTTTCATTATAAAATATGTGTCCAACAAATTGCTCGCAACAAGTAGTCCAATTGTTTTTTCTCAAATAACTCAAATCTATATAAAAAAAAGCAAGCATAGTCATTGTAAAGGACATGGTTCATCCAAATTTCACATTGTCTCCAACATCACAACACCCCCTCATCAAATCTACTTGCAAAATCATTCAAACACACAACTAAAGAGGAGAATTACATTCTCTTCTCAAAAGCCATCAAATTGCATAATTCAAAGTACTAAATCGATCTATTCAATTCATTTAACTTGTGTATTCGAATAAATCTTTCGAAAGTGTTGTCCTTCCAAGAATAGAATTTTCCAAGGAGACCTTTATTGAGTATTGAATTGGTGATGCACTACAATTAAAACACTTGAGTTTTGGAGGTCAAATTGAATTGAAATGTTATAGCCACCTATATTGACGTGATGCTAGGTGCAGTTACTCTCGAATGAATGAAAATAATTGAAATGTTATCGCCTTTTCACTTAAGTTTAAGGCTTTAAATGAATTGAAATTAAAGCCACATGCATTGACACTATGCTAGGTGCATCTCAAATGAATTGAAATGCTAGTTTTATGTGTATTGAGATTTACATACCATCAAACAATTATTAATTATACTATAAGTAATATAATTACTACTTATATTATTAATTTTATTAATTATTCTATTAGTAATATAATTATTAATTATATAATTAATTTCTAATTTCTAAGTAGGGATTGGAGAATTTTTTTTTTTAATTGTAACCTCCACCTCCATTTATTAATTTTATTAATTATTCTATAGTAATATAATTATTAATTATATAATTAATTTCTAATTTCTAAGTAAGGATTGGAGATTTTTTTTTTTTAATTGTCACCTCCACCTCCATTTTAGGTTATTTGGTCAAATCAAATTTTATAGTCAATAACAAAAAAATAACATTATATAATTTCGAAATTAAAAATAAAAAAACATTTTCCTATTTTCTAAAAAGAAAATGAATACCTATTTTTTCCATAAAGTATATGAAAATATTAAAAAGTCGACTCACATTTTGCTTAAGCTATTGCTATATTCCTACATGGTGGGGATTATTAATTCAAGCCAATTTTTTTGTCCAATCAAGTTTTATAGTCAATTAAAAAATAATATTATATCATTTGGGGATTATTAATTCAAGCCAATTTTTTTGTCCAATTAAGTTTTATAGTCAATTAAAAAATAATATTATATCATTTAAAAAATTAAAAGGACATTTTTCTTAATAAGAGGCTCTTCTAAATTGCCTCAAACTCTACCCAAAACTATCAACCTCTCAAGTGGGAGTGACATAAATATACCAAGTCTTAGGTAAATCATTGGGAATATAAAAATAAGTCATTCTATAAAATACTTATAATATTGAAAATATTATTACTTCTAAATTTAAGGAGAATATGTGGAGCAATAAAAAATTAGAGGATAAAAGAAAATTAAGATAACACAAAGAGGTGGTCAACGATGATCTAGAAGATCACAAGTATCTCTAGTTTTTTACTATGAAGAACAAACTAAGAGGGTTGAAAATAAGATAAAAAACATTTTTTCTTAGAATGCCCTACCTATACCCAAATTAAATTACAATTTCAAAATACATTGCCCTGCCTATACCCAAATTAAATTACAATTTCAAAATACATTGCCCTGCCTATACCCAAATTAGATCACAATGAACCATAGTCTCATGGAAAATTTAAACTCAGATAAAAAAAATTGCTAACACAAATTCCCCACATTCATCAAACCACCTCAACCAAAAAGTCAACTCACCTTTAATTACAAAGCAAAGTATCTTAATTTAGTGCATTTGCACTCTTTTATCAATAAAATTATGATTGAGTATTTTTTTTATCTTTTTAACTAAAATAGAACCGAATTTTGGGAAAAAACATAATCATAGCATTTTAATCCTTTTTCCTCTCTTCGTTTCCCAAACTTCATCCAATCTGACGGCGGGAATTCGAATCTCAGCCAACCATCCCAGTCGATGTTTTTGTTATTTCTGTCACATGTCGAAGAAAAAGGACCAAAACAACCAAACTTCATCAAATCCGACGGCGGGAGTTCGAATCTCGGCCAACCTTCCCAGTCGGTCCGTCTCTCCTAGTCAGTCGGTGATGTTTTTGTTATTTCTGTGACAGGTGGAATAAAATAAATAAATAAAAGAAATGTTTTTGTTATTTCTGTGACAGGTAGAAGAAAATAAATAAATAAAAGAATAAAGGTTCCACCGAGACTTGAACTCGGGTTACTGGATTCAGAGTCCAATGTCCTGACCACTAGACCATGGAACCAAAGTTAAAATTAAGACCGAATTTTAATATCCTTATATATTTCTTTGACTATTCCGAAATCTCAAATTGTATAAACCTGGACAAGTGACCACTATGGACACTCACGGAATTAGTTGCCTCACTTTAAGAATTTCGCAATACAGAGAGCTTGAAAATATTTTTATTTTAACTACTATATAGGAACATGTTTTTTTTTAAATGTTGTTTTACTACTCATATAAATAGATAGGTATTTCGTGAATAACCAGCTTCTTGATGTTGTACTCGTCTATTAGTAAATTTTTATTCTAACATATTTAGAGTTTGTTGATTGGATTATGGTTTCATAATGAATGGAGTTGGAGTAAATTTTATTGCAATCATTTTTAATAAAGTGTTTTATCACTTTAATATGTATAATTTGGAAAATATTAATTATTTGGAATAAGTGGTTAAATTACTTCTAATTGATTGATTATAATCGATTATAAATAGGTAATTTAAGTGCCTTGTATCTTTAAGAGAGCATCACTACAGACCTAGCAGGAGCTATAACCTACTTAGATGAGGTTCAGAGTGATGCAATTTGTCTCTTGTGGATAGGTTTTCACTGCCAAGGAGAGAGGCAAGCAAGTGCCCACTGGCCACCCTCTAGTCTTAGTCAAATGGTTATGAAACTTGTGTTAACCTAAAACAATAAGGCTGTCACTCTTAGATGATGTTTACAGAAGAATTTCATTTGTCACTCTTAGATGATGTTTACATAAGAATTTCATTTGTTTGGACAAAAAGCAAATAGGAAAATATTAATGTGGAAAAAAAAAATATAAAGTATGTTATATAATAAAAGAATATGATAAATATTGAATTAAAAAATTATTAACAATATTAATATTAAAGTGGGGAATAATGATTATGATTATTGTTTATTGAAATTAATAATTTATCATTATTTAAAAAAAACAAATTTAAAATATAAATTTGTTTTTAATCATTTATTTTATTTGTCTAACAAAATATATATATTGTAACAATTTATCAAAAGAAACAATTTATCATATTTAAAAAAAAAAACTTAAAAATTATGTTAGCATTTCTCTTCCTCTAAACCGATGTGCATCTTTCTTCACATTAGAAATATATATTTATCTGCACATGTTTCTAAATAACAGAAAACTTGTATTTCTCCATAACCCTAATGTGTTTGGTTTTGGGTATAAAAAAAAAAAAAATGATAGTGTCTTTCTCGACTAATTTCAGCCTCTCATCACAAAGCAAGCTTGCAGTTTGAAGAGAAAAATTCCCACAAATGCCAATGTTCGGATTTAATAGCAGATTTGGCAGCTTTGGATTTGTTGGCCGATTTGGTAGTGGGTTCTACGTAGGAATTATTTTCCTCACAATATATTTATTGCATTTAATATTTATAATCCTTTCTTAATTTTTTTATTTACATTATTTATTATTAATATTCTATTGTGGAGGTTTTGAAATGGTCATAGAAATCCAAACCCTCATCTTACAAATCCAAAAATCTAAACATAAACCACCAATGAAAACCCTGAAATTTGTAATGATAACCCCCTATTTCTAGATTTTTAAGCAAATTTTCCACCACATGTAAACCAAAATGTCAAGATCCTATTGGAGATTAGAAACTGAGACATTTGAGTTGGAGACCCACTTCAATGTTCACTTTGCAAAACTGATGGAATTATTGGTACAATTTCCCAAGAATACGACGCACTTTGGAAAATAACATTATATAAAGAGAAGAAACACTTTGAAAATGTAAATGGGTTGTATTATGAAGCAATATAAAAATTAATGAATAGCAAAGAGGGTACGTTTGCGCTTTTCATAAACCCTCATACTAACTAACACTTAAACACTAGGAGAGATCTTATTATACCTTACGAATGCATAGGTATATAATAATCAATATGTGTTTACCAGCTATTAGTTGAGATTTGATTAACAAAAATTTGAGCTTTATCAAAAGTATAACATTACAAACTGATTTTATTTATTTATTTTAATTAGTTTAAAGCATTTTTCCTGATGTTTGATTGGTGGTTCAAATGACCCTGTTATTGCGGAGCGGTCTAAATTTTGCACCTCAATCTTAGTTTAAAGAAAACATTTGCCTAGTAATTTTTCCCCAACTGAGTACTACTGGAAATCAATGCTAGCATTACTTATAAACACTAAATGTTAGTTTTTCAATACTATATTTCTACAACTTCCTTGGCAGGCTAGTTGTTGTCGTTATTTATGCCATGGCCATTTGTTGAGTGGCAATGTGGCGGTCTCCATACTGGACATGGGTATAACATGCAAACATTGAGCTAGGTACAATAGAGAGTCGAGGCAGAGATATATTCAAGGAGAACGAGAAGGAGAAGCTCAACACCATCAACAATGGCAGACGCTAGAGCTGTTACAATTAGAACTCGTAAGTTCATGACTAACAGGCTTCTGGCAAGGAAGTAGTTTGTAAGTATTTTGTGTGCCCTCCATTTCTATTTTTTCTGACGAAGCTCCTCCTTAGATGTTGGTTTTGGGTCCATTCGATGTCTGAGTATTAAGTTTCACCATATGTTTTTTTTTCGCCTTTGGCAGGTTATCGATGTTCTTCACCCAGGAAGGCACAAGTCGACAAAACAGTGGCAAATGCAAATTAATCGGGTTGAATGCTTGTTTTCCACATTTGGTAAAAGAGTCTCAAGGCCTCTTCACTGTAACCATGCTTGGAGTAAGCTGAAATCATGGAAGTCCATGAGACCACATTTCGGTCAGGCATTTCGTCCAATGCTCGGCGAGCTTCCACTAAACTGCCACATTTGGCATACATGTTAACAAGCTTGTTGTGTAAAGAGATATCATGGTTAAACCCCATTTGAATCATGTGGGCATGGACCAGTTTGTTGTCTGGCAGTGTTTTCTCATGGACAAAGCACTGAAGGAGATAAGAGTATGCAGAGGAATCCGGTTGGGCTGTCATCTGCAACATGTGAAGAGCCTCTTGTAGTTGGCCATGGTTACACAATGCTATCACATCTCTAGACGAAGTCTCTTTGTTAACAGTGTTGGCGTTCCCTTGGGCATCAATAGCACGTGAAGAGATCAAGGCAGACTTGTACTTGGTAGTTTGGAAAATGAAATTTAGTTGTTGTTTATTATTCTTCTGCTTATCAATCTGAAACAAAGGTGCCATTGTGTTTGCTTACTGGTATGATTGAAAATCATGTTATTGTTGATAACCTTGTACCAAGGAAACTATCCATAAAATCTGTGGCGCATGTATACAACGAGGTAAGGATTCATAACTTGAATATGTGGCACAAGTATACAATGAGGTCAATATGCCTCTCTCTAAGTTACTGGCCATCAAACATTGGACTTGTTTTGTAGCGGTGATATGGATCCAATCTATAAATGGCACCAACTTCGATTTTTCCGATTACTCTTCTAATTTGAAGAAAATTATGGGGATTAATCAACTCCAACTGAATAATTTGGTTGTGGCCTCGAACCTTGGAAAGATCATGGGCTGAGTTTCTAGACTAGTGTGCGCATTTCTGTTAACGTGGGTTGTTCTTGGCATTGGAATGAGTTTAGGAATGGTGGGTTATGATGTTCAGTGGATAATTCTTATTGAAATCATTCATCCATTGGATTATTGGCAGGTTACGCTCTTTCCAGATTCTATTTAATTTTGTTGTACTTTATTCAGATTGAAGAATGGATTTTTCTGAATGGTATAAAAGAGTTCCTGCACAGTGTACAAGACCTTCAAAGATGAAGCTTCAAAGATATTACAAGTTTCTTCGCATAATAATTAGATAGTTGAAATAGAATTCTATAACACTACTTCCATGTTAGAAATTTCCGTATATTATATTTTTACAAGCGTGGTTTCAAAATATTGGCATGGATTCATGGTTGCGTTGTTTTAAAATATTTTTAGGTTTTATTGTGTTATAGCTTATTGGGTATTCGCTTTTATGAGATTTAATTTGTTATTTCAGACAACGCAGGTGTATATATTGTGCATTTTGGCTGGGAATAGCATATAGAAATAGTATTCAATATTACTGTGCCATTTCTGAAGGAATATTGCTTCATGCGATTAGCCCATTTTGTCTTGTCTTTATTTGTAACACGCAGGAAATATACTACATATCTAAGATGCCATAGCAAATTATCTTTGAATGGCAATAATTTATTCAAAATTTGTAGTGAAAGGTGGCTGTCAAATTCTATTTAATGGTCAGATGGGAGGAAGGGTGTATGTGAAAGAACGAATCTTATCATATATGTAGGTTCACATTTCTCTAGACACACAATAAATGTATGTTTTTTGTATAACATGACAACACATGTATATGCAACCACACATGGAAAGCTAGCTATGATTTGTCATTTACCTACCTGTCTTGTTACAGATGTAGCGGGGGCTATAAAGTCTATAACAATAGAGCCAGTAGATATATGTATAACTTTTATTTTATTATAACTGCATAGTGGTAGGTATACGCTGCCATGCAACCTTGTTTCTATTGAGTGATGCACTTATCAAACAATTATAGATAATTTGATGGATAGGTGATACATTGTTTTTAATGAGCTACAACGTAACAATCGGGAAATTCCATTATATATTTTGAGGAAATTACATGTAGAGTTCTTGTTCAAAAAACATGTTAACTACGTTCAACACTTAGCATTCTAGGGGATTTGTTTACGGATGCCACATTACTGATCCAATGCAAGGCATGTAGATCAAAACTACCCAATCCCCTGATCCCATAGGCATTTACCTAGGCCACAATTTCCTCTTGCACCTAGTTTTCTTCTAGAAATACAAGATGCATTGCTCTAGTTGACACAAACAATGGTGTGTCATGGCACCTTTGTTGAGGATATTCATCAATTGAGACCATCATCTACTAGTGAGGTTGGGCCGCCATCTAACAGTAGGAGCAGACGATCTTATAGCAATGGGAATGATTTTGTTCACATCCATGCACACTTTGTGGCTAAAATTTCCACAGTTCTTCACCTCATAGTGAGCTAAGTACATTGATATGTACAAATTGTTTTGGGAATCATAACTAGTTAAGTTATTTTGTTCACATTGATTTTTTTTAACTATCTCTAAAGCTAATATCTAGGTTTTAAACATGTAGTTGTTAGTTCCATCTCCACCACCTCGTAATATTCATGTGGCCACCTCTACTATAGATGAGATCATCACAACGACATCATCCACTATCTATGTTGTGCACACCTAGGTAATCACTAAGATGATTTTTTATTCATTGATGGATTACATTTGTTTCTTTTTCTTCCAAGTATTCTCAATAGCTAAATTATAATAGAAAGTTTTAATTGTTTATACGCAATTCACTAACCTCATTGTAGACATAGGGATCACCACTTCAACAACTACCCAATGCATTGGTCATTCTCTCTGTAGCGTCAAGGATTCCTCTGTATTGTTTTTAAATGGTTTATATGTTGTTTATTTATTTGTTTTTTTTTATTTGTTTGCTAGTTTGTTTGTGATCTGTGGGACTACCTCGTGGCTTGAGAAACCGCGACTCGGGGGCATATAAGCCGTCAAAATCACCTGGGGATTGCACATGTCCTGAGCCACAATAACCCTTAACATGGTTGGATTTTTTTTCCCTGCAGGTTTCGAACTGGTGACTTAACATCATGGAGTGCCTTAACAACACACTCTGTCAGCGACTGTCCTACACCTCGGGGATGTTTTTTATTTATTTGTTCACTGAATTGCTTCATTGCATTATTTCTTAAGAAGTGGTTACTTTTTTTTTATTTGTTTATATGTTGGTAAGTGTTGATAATGTTGTTCTTATTTCCAGCATTGGTGTTGGCACCAACAATGGGTCAACTAGTAGGTAATATCAGTTTCTTAAGATTATATTATTTGCTTGGATGTTGTTCTTCAATTTTTTATATCGATGTAATCATCTTGAGATATGTGTTTGTAGTGCTCAACTAGAGAGACTACCATCCCTTATGAAAATGAGTTATTGCATTCCTTGTCTCCCATCTTAGTAGACTAGTTTATCTTTTATCAAAATAATTTTAATATTCGTGACTTGATAGGGATTTTTGATGTAGTGGTTGGCATCGTATGTTCGATGGCGACATATCACACATAGGTAATCACTAAGTGATATGTAATGTTTTATAATGAATTTTAAAGTAATCACACTAATACTTATTAATAAGGTTGTTAATTTGTACTTAATTATGTTTTTGAATCATTGATATGTAGGTTGTTGACCCCATATTTCCAAGTTCTAATATTTCCATTATGACTGAGGTTGGCCACAAGAAGTAGGTAATATGTAAGTATGATGTGATTAAATTATTTAGTTTGAAGTTGTAATTAAAATGTGTTTGCACTTAAATTCATTTGAGAAGTTTTTGTTTCCATCCCATTGTCACTATCAATGCACATCCACCTATTGTTCCCTTCATGGTTGTGGAGCATTTGATCACCTAGGAGTAGTCCTATTGTGATGACTATGCACCACCTGCATCTGAGGTTTAGATATTAGTGGTCATTGCACCCATTGGCCTTCTAGCTTCTATGAGCATGCTTCACTGGAGTCAAGTTTAGATAAGACCATAAGAACACATGACAACATTTTAGCATTGTCCACCTAGACCATAGGTTGTTGGAACATCTATCCCTACACCCATTAGCATTCCAGTTCTTCATGATATAACTCAAATCCAAGTATCACATTCCAATTAATTCTATCAAATTATAGTTTATTGTTACGTTTGTTATGTTTATGGTTAATGTTTTCATTTTTTTTATATGCCCAACTTCTACAGAACATGTTGTTCGCAACACATAATAGGTGTTGTTCAAGGTTATCTTGCACCACTTGTTCATATATTGAATGTTTTTCTAGTCGTTGACATTGCATTTTCTATCATCATGGCCCACATTTAGGTATTTCATGACCAGTCGATTTGTTTTAATGAAAATATGTTATATTCATGATCAATGTTTTATAGATTCATAATTTATTCCACATCTTGTGTCTGCATTCATCATTGGATCTTTTTCCACCCCCCACATCTATTCTAATTTTGGATGCATTTTTTTCCTACTTCATTTGTCACTACATCTATCAAGCCTACAATGTCTATCAATATGCCCTACTCCTAGGTATTTTACAAATTAAAGTTATCCATTGATGTGTATTTTATTCATTTTAAATTTAAATTATGCATTTAACTGGTTCACGCCTACTAATTGTAACCACCGCCAGGAGTTTTCTATAGCCCATCAACACCATAGTTTTAGAGGCCCTATGTACTTCCCTTCTAGTGAGAATGAACATGTGGGTTTATTTCTCCTTCATGTGCTACTATACCCACTATTAGCTTTTGTGCTCCCACTATTGTACACTCTAATATTGGTGTATCTACTATCATTATGTCTATTGATAATGCATTTATTGTTATTACATCTATTGGCAGTGAATCTACTATTGCCCCATCTATTGTTGTTGCCTCATAATAATGTTCAATCAGTGGCTCCATCTCCTAGCCAAGAATGCCAATCTCCTATCCAAATAGTATATGAACGTGTTATTGACCAAATATCAAATTCCATATAGGTGCTCATAATTGGCTAAACAAAATGATTATTTGTAAATTTTGCATAATATGAGTGTAAAGAGAAAGAAGACACCATAAGAAATAGTAACTCACTTTAACAAAGTGAAATTTTGTTATATTAAATAATAATTTTATTTTTTAAGTTTATTGATTTTAAATAGGAAAAAAACTCATAAATGTTCTTTCATTTGCAATCCCTAGAAATGAACACAAATCCTAGGTGGAGATAACTTCAATCTTCGTCAAAGGAAAAACAAGAGGAATATTATAACTTTGTAGATGCCTTTATAAATGGCTAAGGTGTGAACGCCAATTAGTTATTCTCTTTGTCATGTTTTACATATGTATTTTGTACTTTAGACACAATGTTTCATTTTTCTTTTACGCACCATGTCCCATTTTGTAACTTGTGCGCGATATGCCGGTATGTAATATATAAGTTCTTTACACAATACGCGTACTTTGGACTTGATGGGCCATTATATATACTTTTGGGCCATTTTGGAATATATACTTTGGAAATCATTTAGAATGCAATATTTATGATTCATTTTTGCTTAATACTATATTCGTGTAACCTTCTTTAACGATATCATTATTTGGTGCTCTAGATTATGGCTGAAAGGTTGTGTAACCTTCTTTAACGATATCGTTATTGGTATCTTTCTTTCAGATGTGTAAATCCTAAAAATTAATTTTGAAATATCTAAGGATAATAGTCACTACTTGACCTTGACTTTACTTTACTCTTTATTCTTGCATAGATGTCAATATTACAACTAAATTCTCGTTCAAAGTGTTGAAAAATCACATGTCAAATGATAAAGTAAGATTGAATTATGAGATTTATTCAAATGAAAACTTTTTTTCAATAGAAAAATTATCTCAATTATATTGATATTATAATTCTTTTACATCTTTGCCTCCATAAATTAGGCATACACTGTTCCTCCAGATGGATTGGAAAAACTACATACCCAAAACAAACCAAAAACTATATGATTCTGAGCAGTAACCTAGACCAGATCAATATGTATTATATCTATAAACAAAAAGAAACCTCGGAACTAGCAAAAATACGCCATTACATCAAAAAAAAAACATAGGGCATCAAAAAACATAAAAACCGCAGCACCATAGGAAGTTGATATGTCTTCTTTGTCCCTCTATACCATTGATCCAACGATAATATACGATGCATCCTTCTAGTTCTCAAGCGCTTGCTTTGATTGGAGATTTGCATCCTTGTTGAAATCCCTAGGAATATGATCAAAACTGATGAAGGTGAATCTGTTAACCAAGTCCTTTATCATATCTTTCCATCCCTCGATAGCACATCCTTTGAGAGTGCCCCTGTTTGATAACCAATAAATCACTACTTTGGAGTCTCCCAGAATTTGTAAGCAATTGACGGATAAATGAGAAGCCATAACGAGGGTAGCCCATGCTCCTAAAATTTCATCTTTTGTATTAGTTCCTCTGTTGCAGTTGTATGTCCATTTTGTGATAGATTGATATGGAAATTTCATAACTCCACCTGCACCACAATAGATTCCACCCTACTGGGCAACCCCACCAAAATATGCAATCGGAAAATTGATTTGTTGTTGTAACATAATACTCCTCGGGAGTTTCTCCTTTTTTTCCCTTCATTGCCAAGATGTTGAGCAATGGATTTATAGATCACTGCAAGATGTGAGGGACAGATCCCTTCGAAAATGGATTTGTTCCTTTCGTTCCAGATGTTCCAGCAAATAAGTGCAGCCAAAGTCGATGGAACCGACTTATCCTCGTACCAAATCTTAATGCATTCTGCCAAATTAACACCAAACCAATTAGTTTTATAACCATGCATTATTCTTACCTTGTTCCATACAGACTGGGTAAAAGGACAGTGAAGGAATAAATGATCGATTGTTTTTTAATCCTGATTACATAAATAGCATATCCCGGGACCTTCTCTGCCTCTGGCCTGAATAATGTCCCAGGTGAGGATCTTTCCTTCCATTGCCAACCATATGAATAGTTTAATTTTCAATTGTATTTTCCATTTCCACATCGCTCTGCGCCAGCCCCCAAATTTCCTCAAGTTCTTCATTGACAGAATGGCCCAATAATTTTTTTTTATAGTTGGTATTCCAGAGTGGTCACCACCTGTCCATAGCAATGTGTCTTCACGATTCTGCAAATAAGCTCCAAAGTCCATTAATTCCTTCCTGAAGTGATCCCACTCATTGGCAAGATCACTTGAAAGACCAATCTCATTACTTTTAAGCCAATAATCCGTGAAAGGAGAGCTATCGTTGGTCTTCAGTTCCTAAGCCAGTGTATATATATTCTTATGATGCAGAGCAGATATCATTTGGATAGAGAGAAAGGATTTCTCCCCCATCCCTAGAATCTTATCTTTCCCCATGGAAATGAGTTGCCCCGTCCCTGGGTTCCAACTCAACCAATGATTAATTAAATGGATTGACTTTAGAAGTCCGCCCCAAATTCTAGTAGTTGCCTTTTGCTGAAAGGTCGCAAACCTGAACCAATTTTTGATAGTGGTGTGTGGAAGGTATGTGTCCTTTATAACATGATTCCATATACCATAACTCATTAATAACCTCCAGAGCGAGTTCACAGCCAAAGCATGCTTAAAATCCATAATATTTCGAAGACCCTAACCCCCATAGTGATTTGGTAATGAAATCTGATCCCACTTACAAAGGTGATAATGCTTTGTGTCCCGATTGTCTTTCCATAGGAAATTGATCATTAATTTCCTCAATGAATTTAATACCGAACATGGAATCACTGCTAAAGACAACCAATAGACAGGTTGACTTTCTAATACTTCCTTTAGCAAGGTAAGCCTACCACCTAATGATAACCACCTGAAACACTAGTTTGTAATCTTTTTTTCTTGAAAATGGAAATTTCCATTGTTTCAATAAGGGGTTACATTTCCTTTATAACAATTTGACATCAATGCATTTTCCCATCATACATGCTAGTTCATTTTCCCATCATGCATGTTAGTTTAACTTTCCACTAATGAATAAGTTACAAGTTAGTTGTCAATTCTAAGGTCTTACCAAAAAGTACTTAGGGATATAACAAATAAATACTCGTGGTTTTAGACTTGTAAATCTGATTTGACGCAGGCACAGGTGCAAACGCACTTTGCGTCCGCTCACAGGATCGTTCATTCAATTCCCGAGATGAATTAACTCTTTCGATCCCCATGGGAATAACTATTCACAACAATCCACAGGTCCTTCTTGCCCTGTCACGGCCTATGCACGAGCATGTGACTTTTCCCTCCAAAATGGAGTTCATGTTCCACAACAGGAAATACAATGATCGGGCTTCGAGGTTCTTTGTTTCCCGATGTCGAGAGTCCTCGACTCCTCGACCTTCCAATCCCTGAAATGCCGAAAAGGATTTAATCAACGATTTTCCCCTTGGGATGTTCTTTGGCCCATGTGACCATTCTCATATGATCATGGCTCTATGTCCTTCGAGACTTAACCTCGCAAAAGCCCGATGCCTTGTCCTCAGGATTCCCGATCCTTCGAACCCTGGTTTCCAAATTCGGCCCTTTCTCACCTTAGCCCTGCCTGGCTACGCTCTAGTCCATGTGACCAGTCCTCATAATACCACAGTCTTATCTCTTTCAGGATTTACTCATTCGAGAGCCCGACCTCTCGAACCACCGATGTATGAAATGTTTATGTGCCTATGCCCTAACTGCCTGTCTCTTTTCGGGATTTCGATATTTGAAACGCCGAAATGTTGCATCCTCTTATTCGCTTGATTCGCGATTAGCCAATTTCTGAAATGTCGATTGGCGATATCCCAATGTGACGTCGGCTACTACCACGTGTCTCTCCCTTTGGGTTTTCATACTTTTGAATGCCGAAAAACCCTGGGACCTTCGTCCTCGGAATCCCCGAAGTTCTGATTCCCGACCTCCGACGCGCTGAAGTGATGTTAGCCAGGCCCCACAATAGAGCTTCCCGCCTATCCTCGGTCGCTGCCACCTGTCCTTCTGAATCCCCGGTGACCGAAGTCTCGGTGGACGCTCAACCTCCGACACGTGTCCCAAATGGATGGACGGTCCCGATTTAGCCTTGTTGTATCGGGGCTTCCGACACCGAGTGTCCGAACTCACGTCCTCGAGATCCACGATATCCCGAGTGCCAATATCCCGATGCCTCTAATCCTTTTGGGATTTTTTCTATGGGGCATTCTGACCCCTCACTACCAAGACATTCGAAACTCCGAAGTCTGATACCCTGATAACCATGCCTGTTTCGGGACTCCTCCGATTTTTTGATCTGTGCATAAGGGTTAAACCTCGTGTAATTTTCCGTTGATCCGACAGTTATCGACTGTCGTTGTGAGATCTGACAACTCACGCTCTCTTCGGCTGTGTGCGCCTCCTATGCTGCTCTTTGGATGTGAAAACCAATGGTCCAGATCCCTTTCCCTCAATCTAATCGGACGGTTGTTGTGCACCCCCCAAGCTTGCACTTTTCTTCCTGGACTTGGAAGAATTTCTCAATGGCTTAAGACCTCGGTCTTTACCTTGCTTGCCTCTACGAGCTCTGCGACTTCGAGCCCTCGCCTACGTATGCAAGAGTTATGTCCCTCCTAAACTTTGGGGACTTTGAATTCACCCAAAGAGTCCTTGTGATCTCTTTTGGCCTCTGTGCGTAGGACCACCCACCCGCGCGTATGAAAACACGGCTCCTCCTGAGGGCATCAGAGGCTTTGAACTCTTCCCAAGAGTTCTCTGGCCTTTGCACTCCTTGCAGCTATAGCTTTGTGTGCTTAAAGCACTACTCCTCCTGATCTTTCATCTTCGAACCCTTGAAGGATTATGACTTTTGTTCTCCAGCAAAGTCTTGCTCACGAAAGTGCTATCCGTCCTGAGCTTTCCTATAGCTTCGACCTCCAAGGAAACTCGTCTTTTTCCCTTTCTTCCTCAGATAGAGGATTTTGAGGTCTACCTGGCAATCTGTCCGCTCAAGCAACTTCTCGCTGAGTCTTCCTGGGTATTCAGTAGCCCTGTATATATGCTCAATGCCCACTTGGCAGAGCTTCACAAAACTCCTCAGAGATTTTGTCTTCTTCTGAACTTAACATAGTTCCTTTCATGCACTCTGGCAGTCACTCAATGCCCACCTGGCAAAGTATCTTCTTACAGAGCATCCAACAGTTCTGTCTTCTGTGTCCTCCTTACACCTGCTCAATGCCCATTTGGCAGAGCTCTCAGAATCCTTAGTGATTCTGGTTCTTCTTGAACTCACAACAGAGTTCTTCTGTCTTTTGTCCACTCCTTGCACCTGCTCAATGCCCACCAGGCAGAGCTTCACAGAACTCACCACATAAGTTTCGTCTACGACTGTGTTCTCATATACAGCCTCGCCTCCTAAGGTATTCAGCAACCTCACGGCCTTCTTCGAGTTGTTGACTTCAGTTCTTGTGCCCACCTGGCACGCCTTTGTCTGAACCCGCAAAATTCAGAAGTGCATCTATGCACCAGTATCCAGAGACCGTAGTACTCTGTCATGCCCTCCTGGCGTGAAACCTCAAAGACCTTCACCTGAAATCAAACACCCTCCTGCAAATGCAAAACTACAGCATACATTCACAGCATAATAAGAACACACAGAGACATTCATTTAACACATGAAAGATGCAGGAAAAACTGTTGTTTGTATTTAAATGGAAAATGCATGTTTACAAGGGTGTTCCTGAGCACGGCCTGTAACAAGGTCTCAGCTCCTTTACTCTTCTGCTCTCCTAGCTCTATATCCTCTAGCTCAACTATATCACACCTCTCTCTCAAAATGAGATACAATAACATCTTTTTTCCTGAGGGGGCTCTTCGAGCTCTTCCCTCTAAACCTCAACTACCCTATTCAATTACATTCAATGGTTGTCTAGTCTGTAAATCAGATCTAGATCGCAGCCTTACAAAACATTAAAATCATATTTACTTCTATGCCTATGCAGAGCACGGCTTCAAGGCTCAACAACCCAAGCAATTTAATTACATTTAATTTCAAATCAAAACGAGGCCTGCGCCTCTCTTCAGCTTTGAATGCGTACGCTTGACGTGGTTGGTTGGTTGGCTGGCTAACGTGAGATGATGCTCCTACATCATGATTTGTTGTGGATAAGTTTGACTAATTAATAAAAATTCAAACATGAAATAAAATTAACTCAATTAGATGGTAAATCCTAGCCATGTTTGAAAGTATTGGGAACCTTGGAAATATTCGCAATTATCGTTGTAGGTTGTGGGTTGGGAGGGAACTAGAGACAATGGACTCCCACAAATGATGATCTTTCTCCATGACTTCCATAGCTTGATGGGTGTTTTTTTTTTATGACTTCTAGAGCTAGGTTTCATGCAGTGAAAAGCAATACACAAATTTGTGTATATGTGTCAGCTTCATAAATCAATGCCCAAGACACATGTGGATAACACGTTAGCCTCAATATTTCCAAAATATAAACTATGGGATTTGACATAATGCAGTTATGTTCCTTTGATTATTTTTCTACCCCTATGACCACTCTTGCATGTGTCCCTAAATGGCTCTATGCTACAAGTTGGAACTAACAATAAATTGCAAATTGACCCTCAATTGAATGAGTTGTTGGTTCCAGTAGAATCAAGACAACCGAATACCATTAGGGCCACTCTTGTTTCACAAGTTTCACAACTCAACAAGTGTATTTTTCTAACAAGTTATAGATTTATGGTTTCTTGTGGTGAGAGGCATTGCAAAAATTTGCATTTGGTAATCAACTTCACATATTGATTACGTCAACTTCATCAAACAGTGTGATGGCCTTGGAATTTCCAAAATACGTATATGGGAGATGATGAAATGAAATTCTTCTACATCATTTGTTTTTCCTACCATGGGACCACACATCACCTCCCAAGGGTATCTTTGGACTCTAAGTGGGGTTATCAATGCCACTAGGAGGTTTTGAGTACTAGGTATGTGTTTCGGGGAACTATACATGGTTGAGGAGGAAACCGAAGCCTTAGGCCCTAAAGGAAGCTTCTAGGCATCCAAAGCAAAGAATGGTGCCTCAAAACACCACATATGGTCTTCCTAAGGTATCCTTGGCCTCCAATTGGAGATGTTGGAACCATTAGTAGGATTTGAGCACTAGGTATGGGCCTCAAGGCCTTGGACATGGTTTGGGGAGGAAACTCGAGTATTAGGCCCTAAAGGAATATTCTAGGCATCCAAGGCCATGAAAAACACCTCAAACCACCACACATGGATTCCTAAGGATATCCTGTACCTTTGAGTTAGGATATCGGGGCCATCAAGAGGTTTTGAACACTAGGTATGGGTCTAAGTGCCTTATACATGATTAACAGAGGAACCCTAGCCTTAGGACCTAAATGAATATTTTATGCATCCAGGTCCAAGAAGGACATCTTGAACCACCACACATGGCCTCCTAAAGGTATCCTTGGCCTCCAAGTGGGGATATGGGCACCATTAGGAGTTCCTAAGCACTAGGTGTGGGTCTCAGGGCCCTAGACATGGTCAAGGGAAGAAATTTAGTTCTTAATCCCTAAAAGAAAATTACAAGAATCAAGGGCCAAGAATGACTCCTCGAACCACCATATATGACATCTCAAATGTATCCTTGGCCTCTGATAGGGTATATGGGAGACATTAGGAATATTTTACTATTGGGTATGGGTGTCAGACCCCTATATATGGTCAAGACAAGAAACCCAAGATTTAGTCCCTAAAGGAATATTTTAATCAGTTAGGGCCAAGAATGGCACCTTAAACCACCACACGATGAGATCTCTTAAGGGCATCATTCACCACAGAGTGGGAATATTTGCAGGATTAGGAGGTTGTGATCATTATGTATGGTCTCAAGGGTCTCAATGTGATCAAGGGATTAAACCTAAGCCTTAGGCTCTAAAGGAAGCATCTAGGCATAAAGGTCGAAGAGCAATGCCTAAAAAACCATAAGGACCTCACAAGAGTATCCTTGGCCTTCAAGTGGGGATATGGGTGTTACTAGGGTTTTTTGAACATCAAATATGGATCTTAAGGCCATGGACATGGTTGGTGAATGCAACTTGGGCCTTCTTGACAAGAAGAAAAAATCCTCTTGTAAGAGGGGAGTATCACTTGATCAAGACCCCAATTAAGCATATACTCATTTGCTATGGTGATATCCATCGGTATGTAGGCCCGATTGCCTCTACAAAAGTTTCTTCGG
>JZKD02S1666891.1:76515-95385 GCA_000966675.3 Picea glauca
TATATATATATATATATAACAAAGAAGGAAGAATAATTACATGATCCTTGAAGTAATTCAAGTGATAAATTCAAATACAATATCTTAATTCTTTCAAACAAATTATTTGATCGCTTTTATTAAGAAATTAAAAAAGACAAGAAAAGGATTTCAAGCTTTTCAAATGCAAACATTAAATCTAATACTTACATAAATGCATTGTGTAGGATGTCAACTCACATCATCAATTTCTCAACAAAACTTGGCCTTGGACTCAAATTATTTCACTGATAAAAGTATACAGTTCCTATACTAAACTTTCCAGCCATCAAGTCTTCAATCCTTTCCCAAAACTTGACAAAAATGCATCCTTTCCTAAAACTGCAGAGGTTCCAGTTATGGATTTCCAACTGCAAAGGTCTTCAAACTTATAAAAATATGCAGACTTAATTACAAATTTTCCAACCCATTACCCTATAGAAGAGAGTGTCTTTACACTATTATATTATATTGCTTTCTCTATTCATTCAAACTCCTCAAATATTTATCATTACAACATTCTCAATAATTTAGCAAAACAATTTATTTAGAAAATCTTTTAATTATTTTCTCGATCATAATATTGTTGAAAATCGAGTAATCCCCTAAATATTTTCTGTCTTTGTTCATGTTCCTGGTCTTTACGATTACTTTCCTCATCCTAAAAATGTTATGCAAAAGTAATAAAATAAGCAAAATTAGTGTCTGCCATAGATTTATTAAAAAAAAAAAAATCAACAATGTACTAATTTATTTGTTTCAATAATTTATTAATTAAAACTAAAATTAATCCAATTATCTTCTTGGTCTAATTTGTTTTGGATAGGTCACAAGAGAGTATAGTGGTTGCATTAATGATTTGTTAGTTATTCATTTATAGTCACGGTAAATATACTACATTGGTTGAGTAAAATGAAATTTATCAGCAATTTGACTGGTAAAGTCAACGGAGGTATACATACCCTACTCCCCTCTGGATTTGAACTTGTAACCTCTTAAGAGGAAACACATGTTCTTAACCATTAGGCCCATTAGAAACACATGTTCTTAAGTAGATGGGTGGAATGACCCGTGAATTAGTCTAAGTGACATGGAAAATAATTTGACTTTGAAAGAAAATCATATGGATATCACACTCATTCGAGTATCCAAGTTATGCTAAGAACCTTTCTCAAATCCAGATGTAATAGAAACTTGAAGTAATTCGACATCCTAGAAGCATATAATGTTTCATTACCATGTATCAAGACCCGGATTGGGATACAATTGAGAAATAAGGTATCCAATTATCCGGATTTCTACTAATGCACCATCTTTTTTCAAGCCCTAGATCTAGATATGATAGCTCAAAATTGAATGAATCTGGCATATGAGGAATTCATATTATAATGGGGGGTTGTTGTGTAGGAAGCAATAGGCCTTAGGTCATAAAAGAAACTTCTAGGAATCCAAGGCCAAGAATGATAGATTGAACCATCACACATGGCCTTTTAGAGATATCCTTGGCCTTTGAATCAATATATTGGCATCATTAGGAGTTTTTGAATAGTAGGTATGGATCTCAAGGCCATAGACATGGTTAAGGGAGGAAACTTGGGCCTTAGGCCTTCAAGGAGGATTACTAGCTTCCAGAGCCAAGAATAATGTCTCGAACCACTACACATGACCTCCCTAGGATATATGTGGCATTCAATTGGGCATCTAGGTGTCATTATAATTGTTTTAGCACTCAGTATGGATCTTAGGGCCCTAGAAATGTTCAAGGGAGGAAACTTAGGCCTTAGGCCCTAAACTAACCTTATAGGCATCCAATTCCAAGAACAACACCTCGAACCACCACACTTGACCCCTTGAGGGTATCCTTGGCCTTTCGAGGAGACATGTCTTCCATTAGAATTTTTGCAGCACTAGGTATGTGTGTTTGAGCCCTATAAATGGTTGGGGGAGGAAACCTAGGCCTTAGGCCCTAAAGGAATCTTTTAGGCATTTAGGACCAAGAAAAATACCATGACACACAACAGATCACCTCCTAAGGGTATCATTCACCTCTAAGAGGGGATATTTATAACATTAGGAGGCTTTGAGTACTATGTATCGTTCTTGAGGCCCTAGATATGGTTGAGGAAGGAAATCTAGGCCTTAAGCCCTAAAGAAAGCTTCCAAGCATCCAATTCCAAGAACAACACCTTGAACCACAACACAACACGTCTCAAGGTTATCCTTGGCCTCTGAGTGGGGATATGAGTGCCATTTGGAGTTTTTGGGAACTAGGTATAGGTCTTATGGCCATTTACATGGTTAGGAGAGGAAATTTGGGTCTCGGGCTCTAAACGAGCTTCTAATTATTCAAGGTCAATAATGACACCTTGAACCATGCTACATGGCCTCCCAAGGGTGTTTTCGGCCTATGTGTACGTAAATCAACTCCATTTTGGAGGTTTTGAACACTATGTATAGGTCTAAAGGTCCTAGACATAGTCCAAGGAGAAAACCCAAGCCTTAGGTCCTAAGTTAGCTTCTAGGCATCCAAGGCTAAGAAATACACCATGAACCATCACACATGACTTCTCAAGGGTATACCTCACCTCCAAGTGGGGATATCGATGGCACTAACAGGTTTTGAGCACTAGTTAAGGGTGGCAGTGGACATAATCAAAATAAGAAATTCAAACCTTAGGCTTAAAATGAATCTTTTAAGCCTCCATAGCTAAGAATATGTTGATACCTAAACACACCCTAAAATTTTCAATAAAATTTTGAGTACCACTCTCTTATTTTCCTTTAAATTTTTTATTTTATCCTTTATAAAACTCATTTTCTTTTAGGTTTGATGAAGTTTTAATGAAAAAAAATTCTGAAAAAAATTTCATGAAAAAATATAAAAGTAACTCTGACACATTGTGTGAAAAAAAGTCGAAAAGAATTCCAACAATGCCTATTTTCAAAAGTAAAACTTTCCTCTAGTCATCGAGGTGTAAATTAACTTTACCCGTGAATGAAAGTTTTAAAACACGTCAATCAAAAGTATAAATTTTCCCCGATATGGTGCAGAAGAAATATTTTTCATCTATTAAAATAAAAATAAAAATAAAATTTGCCTATGTAAAGTTAAAAATAAAATTTGCCTTGCCTGGATGTAAAGTTCAATTTCACTCCTATAAACAAATTCCAATAAAAAATTTGTTAAAAATTATATTAGAATATAATTTTTTTATATCTTCTTGTTTATAACATGGTTCCCGTTCTTAATCTAGACTGGTCCAGGCTTAAGCTTTCTTACGAGTCTCAATGGACCAATATTTGAAAAGAAAAAACTACAAAAACCATATTCTAAATCACAAGATATTATCTCCGATCTTTTTACCGAGAGTCCAAAAGTATTTTAAATAGTCTCGTAATATCAATATAAAAAGGATATCAGAAAAGGATGAGATGACTCATGGGATCTGCAATCTCATTTGAAATATGTAATTTTGCCTTCAAGTTTATGAATATCTTGTTTAGATAGTTGATCAGTCTTCTTGTTAAAATCTCTGAAAAAGATGTTGGAAGCTAATTTCTTGAAATTTTTTTGTTAATTTCTTTGTTTTGTGCTTCCATTCTTCAATGATGCTAGTCTGAGTTTTCCTCTATTGTTTAGCCATTCTATAATTACCTTTGAGTCTCACAATGCCTGATGTTTTTGTAGAGACAGATGTGTGGCTAGTGTGAGAATTTCCCAAATTCCCAAATGCTCTGCCTTTGTATTGGTTCCTTCTCTACAGTTGAAAAACCATCTATAAACTGATGAATCTGATGTTTTGATAACACCCCAGGCTCCACAGTTCTTACCATCTGAATGTGTTGCCCCATCAAAACATGCAATAGAAGAACCCACACGCTGTGAAATCAAACGTGCTCTTAATGGGATAAATTTTTGAGTAGATAGGTGCCTCTTGAAAGATATGAGAGTCTTGATAACCACATAGATTACTGATAGAGAAGCATTCTTGAAGATCTCTTTGTTTCTTTCGATCTAAATAAACCAGCAAGTAAGTGCTGCAAAAGTAGGGGAGACATATTTGTCCTCTGTCCATGATCTAAAACAGTTAGATAGTGTAATTCCTTCCCAATTTTTTTTTAACTTCTGATTTGTTTTTATTCTTTCCCATAACAGTTTGGTGAATGTGCACTGAAGGAAAATCACCCCCGGAAGTATCATCCTCGGTCCACATCAGTTCGTCTTCTGTATCCCGGATAGTGGCTCCTGAAAGGTAAGAAATTGCTCCAATGAAAAAGTTAAAATGTTATAGACATTGTTGCACTTTTTAGCTTTGGTTCGCAATAAAATGACAAAGTACTCTGATGCAAATTTCATTTTTTACCCGATTATGCAAAGTATAGATATCCTCTGATCGTCGAAGACACTATTTTAAATTTGAAATAACAACATGATTTTCGATAAAATTGCACTGTAGTGGTTTCAAACATTGCCAAAAATATATTTTTGATGCTTTCATCGATTAAAGTATTACTTTAATCACTATTGGTCGTTTCATCAATTCTTTGATATTCACGAAAGAAAGTGCAAATTCAACTCTGAACAAAATGGAATGATCCCATCAATATCCATTAAACACGTTGACTCCCAATTAATGTTTGTATGTCTGGTTGTTGAAATGTCTCATCCGAATAAAATACTAAAAATCAAACCAAATCTTTGAGGATGGGTGTTCATTATGATTGGGTTTTTTAAATTCATTTCTATAAGTTTTATGCACATTTTTCATTATCATAATTCATTTAAAGTTTCTAGTTTCCTGGATTCAAAGTCCTCGCTACCAACAAAGTTTTAGTAGTATTTGATCATCTAAACTCAAGTTCACCATTCACCATGTAAGTTCTGAAATTTATTTTTTTCTAATTTCTCACGGTAATTTATCTTTGATTAGGAGTTTTTCTATGTTAAATGCTAAAAATTCATAGAATGAAAAGGAAGGAAGAAAATATGAAAACATTGTAATTTTCAATTCATTTTTAAATACACATAATATGTATCCTGGAAAGACTTCCTTTCCTTTCCTCTAGAACTTTAAAGAATCACTCAAAGGGAAAAAAAACTAGTTATTGAAGTTGTGGAACAATTAGAGAGTGATATGAATCTACCCTAGAACAATTCGTCTCTATAATTTAACTATCTAAGTTTGGTGTTGAGCCTATGAAACCAATAGATAAAGACGCATAAGACCTAATTAATGCTTGAAACCCTTTTCCTAGGTTGGGAGAAATAAATATGAGGATTAGGGAAGAGGACTACCCAAATGTAGTGCCTCCAAGTGATCCAAAAATGAGGAATGCTAATGATATGGTGTTCATTAACATCAAGAGATGTCACCTCCACATAATTGCAGGTAGAACTCCCATAATGCCATCTTCAGAAGCAATAGAAAGGATAATCTCCCACACCAATGTTGACACCAGAATAGTTATCAATGATGGAGGAAGATGTGTAGGTTCATATCAAACCTATAAGCTTAAGAAATATTACAAATTACATGAACCATAAAAACACATGATCATTGGATTTGTGGAATAGTTTTATAGATAAACTGTTATTAATAAAATCCTAAAAAGATGGTGGGTCAAGGATAAGAGATTCTTTGGCAATATTGATGGGGGTATACACTATGGTAAACCTTAGGTATCCATATGTTTATAGACACTTATTTGCACGTTGTATTAGGAGCATAATTACATTCACTTCAAGGATGCTTGGATGCCTTTAGTACATGCCATTATGACTTTTGGGAGTGTATTTAAGTGGGATGTTATACTATTTCACTCACTAAACAGAGCCATATATAGGGCACAAAAGGCCGAATGTAAAACTGAAGTCTTACCAACATTTTACATGGCCTCTTATATAATGGATATCATATGTTCTAGTAACCCTTTTTCTAGGGTTAAGTTGGAGTTGGAATATGGTTGAATCAATAGTTCATGTGTATTGTCAGGCCATGACATGTGATAACAAAAATAAAAATAATTATTCTCAATTACGCGACCATTTCCTTGCACCCTTCTGCAAGGAATGTCCCAAGTTGAGTAGAGAAGCCATCAAGTTACTCAAAAGTATTGGAAACTAGTATTTGCAGGAGGATTTTACCTCTTTGAGAATCTATGGGGTGAGTAATCCTCCCCATCTCCCACAAAAATATGTTCCAAATAAGATAATCTTAGGAGAGATTGTCTATCAATTAATTTTGCAAGGTTTTAATGCTTCACTAGAAAAGGATGCAAGAAAAAGAACATGTATCCCTTATAACATGCACATCAACCATTATGGTTTACTAAATTCCAAACAAGAAAGGAAAGAAGCAAATTCCATGTTGGAATGCAAATTTCCACAAGGCCAATTCAAAAGACATAATCCACTAGTCTTATCAAAAGGCCAATTACAACCCCTTGATTATACAAGTGAAACCCCTTGATCGAACTCAAGAGAAAACAACACAACAAGAAAAAACACTTGCTAGCAGTTTCATTGATCTAACTATGGATGACTTGGTGATTCCCAAACCAAATACAAATAAGGGAAATAAGTAAAAGATACAACCATTGATATGCAACAAGTTGTCACACCAAGAAGACTAGAAAATATATTGGCTTGGGGTGAACATAATATTCTCGATCATGTAGAAGATGTGGTTGACTTAGAGCTTATTGCTTCTAACAAAATAAGGAAATGCATAGTGAAACAGACATGGAAAAGGAAGAGAATTGATCTGGACAACACTATCCCTTGCACAGTTGAGGAGAAACACATTGATAAAAAGATAATTAGATTAAATGATATATATTCTATTGGCCTAGCTATATCCCATGCAACAATTAATAAGGCCAGATTAAAAGTAGTTGATATCCACACTCTAGAGAAGAAAATCTCTTTGTTAGAAAATCAAGTAATTTTTTATAAAAGAGCACAAGGATTAGTATCCATTTTTGTGGAGTGGGTCTTAGAAGAATATCAAATAAATACTCAGATTAAAAGAGGCTTTTACTCCAAAGCATTCAAACCTCAAGAATTGAGCTTGTAGATGTCAATTTTGTACAAGGAGAATCTCATTTGGAAAGATCAACAAGAAAAGGCTCAAGATCAATTGGATTTTATTAAACAAATTAAAAAGAAAAGAAGACGAGAATTTTATTAAACAAATTAAAAATAGAAGAAGACGAGAATATCACCAAGTAAAAATGTTATGTAAATATGAACTATATGAGATTGAGAAAGATTCAAGTTACTGTGGAAGGATAGCTCATGAATCCAAAAAAAATAAAAAAAATGGCTAGCTTGCATTAAGATCTAGGATTTCATTGAGGACTTACCGCATAGTGCAAATTACGTTCACTTAGTCCTCCAAAGAATTTCAACCCAATAGATCTAGTGATGAAGAAATTTAAAAAAGATACTTCAACAACATGAGCAAGGTATTCAAAGCAAAGAAGCTAAAGAGAAGGGGCATCTTCTGAAGTTTATCACGAATGAATTGAGAAAGGAAACACAATTAAAATTCTTTTTTCTTAAAATAGAAAAGTATATAAAGAGATTTAATAGATAGTTGCATATTTTAAAGGCCCAAAAAACATGTTCCCAAAAAATGTAATTAGATTTTTGGAAAATGGGGAAAATATGACAAAGAAGTAGTTAGGGACTCAACCCCAAGTTAAATTGAGGGTTGAGTCAAAGTGGTTACATAACTAATTTTTGTAATTGTATAAATATTGGAATATAGTGAGTTGTACGGTATTTTAGCTCTTGGATGTACGACTTATGAGTGAATATTGCATCACAATTATTTTTCATTTTCTTATAAATTAATATACAATTTAGTAGCTAGAACATTTTTTCTTGAGGAGAACCATCGGTAAAAGTCAAATACTATGGATTAATCAACAATTTTGTAGGGAGGATTTAGGATTTAGGATTTAGAATTTTTCAAATAATGGAGGATTTAATTGAGTTAACTTTATAAGAAATTTCACAACCTCTAAACTTAATTTCTCCAACTCTGAACCCTGCAACATCTCCACTTGTAATTAAAGAATCTAAAATTTAATCAAAATCAAAATCTGATATAGAAAACTTAGATACAGGTTCTATCTTCTCAAATATGGCAAATGTTACCCCTCAATTCTAGGGGTAACTAGGGGAGATTTTTCTCCATGATCCACATTTCAAACAACAAATTTGATGATGACATTCCAGAATCTCCACAAATAGTTTCCCACAGATGCCTTCCATAACATGATTAACTCACTCACATTAGATGACATGGTGCATTACACATTGAGCTACATTGCTATGATGCTTCATATCGAGTGATAATGTCAATGTTTTGGGAATTAAAATGGTGATCATGGGTTGAATTAGATTATGAATCATGATGCTTTGAATTTATACTTTTTGTCATGTTTCACCTTGGTGGCCATCATCATCTCCTAGTCAAGTGTCACCACTCTTGGAAAATTTGTATTACTAGGGGGCCTTAATAGGGGTAACATGTCCATATCCCTTACCATATATAACATATTACAACTGTATTTTCTTCATTGTCTTTTCTTTTGGGTTGGTTGTTACATGTATCCCAAAAATGTTTATGCCTCGTAATCCCATAAGAAGAAGGAGATAGAATTCTTGAAGTTGATGCATCTTGATATTAAAAAATGATATAGAAAGAGAAAAATCCTTAATTCAAAATGCAAGGAAAAGAAACAAACAAGAAAAACAAAGTCTAAAAAACAAGAAAGAAAGTGAAGCATAAGTTTTAGCCCCTCACTAGGAAGCTATCACCCCAATTCCCATGTAATGAATGCATACCTAACAAAAGGACTTAGCAAATGAAAGTCAAAACCCAAAAAAGGTTGAAGCAATAATGAAGGAGGCAAATAGGGATTTGGAAAGACATAGTGCCAAGGAAAGGGTAACTCATTGCATAAGCACTTCCTCTACAAAAGTGCTCATGTGGATAAATATCTTATGTGACCTTGCATGTCAATGACATCCATCTATGAAGTAAACCCCAAAACATACCACATACCATTGCACATACTCCTTGATGGGTTCCTTGGCACATACTTCTTATCCATGATACTAGCACACCTAATAGGGGTTAATAATGATCCTCCCATGCCTAAACTTGGAAAATTATATAACTTTATGAGCTAGTGTGAAGTTTCAAGAGGATGCTTAATGTCATATATCTAGATACTTTTGCATTAATGTGACTCACTTTATATGTTGTAATGGACTTATTTACATGCCTACATACTGATGGCTACATTGGTTCACTTAATAGCATCCTTGGATGATGCACTTTGCATGACTTTGACATTGATATGAGCCTTGGTCCTTTTGAGGACGTTGACGGGCTACTTGCACACTTTGAGGAGATTTTAGCACCTATTTTAAGGATGACCAAATTCAAGAGAAATTATATTTTGACAGAATACTCAGAATTCCTCTAGAACAATACCATTAGATATAGAATGGTTAGGGGATTTTCGAAAAGTGGTCATAATAGAAGTTCGGGAAAAAAATAATGTAATTATGGTGCTTTTAGAATCTACCGCAAAAATATTATCGTGATTGTTTTACCACATGTGGGACACTTTTAGAAGAGGTCATTGAGACTTTTGAGGAGGTCATTCCACGTTTTAGGAGGTTGTTCCACATGTTGAGGAGGATGAATTGGCACTTGAGTTAGGGATCATCTTTGGGGTCTTTTGACTCAGTTACTCGTGTATCATGGATATTATTGTATAGGTGGCCTAACCACCTCATAGTTTATGTATTTTTTACCATATCTCTAGGGTTTGTAAAGAGATAATGGTTTTCAAAATTCTTTTAAGATAAAGATAGGAGAAAATTATTATTGTAATGAGAAGGGTGCCAAATATCTCATATAAATAGAGAAGCACTTCTCATTTGTAAATTAATGCTACTTGTGGAGATTCATCACTACTTGTCTACTACTACTTTCACTCTTATGAAAAATGTTATGGATGGCTAGTTAGAGTGAATTTTTGGAGTGGATGCTTTGTGGATGCCTTTGTTACTTCATGGATATTCATTGTTAGGGTTTTGATGGATGAAATATTTCTTGAGTAAGTGGTCTCTTGTTAAATTGTGGTTTTGTTTATGAATGTATGTAAGTGTAATGTTGCTTCTCTAGTGTTGGTTGAGCATTCTCTTGTATCTTTCTTGAACAAGCCCTTCTTATTAAAGCTCTTGGAAGATTATTGGTGAAGAACCTTTCTTTGAATTATCTTTGAATATCTAGTGATATCCTAGGAGGATCTTATAGGGTTAGTAGTGAAAAACCTCTAGATATCACCCTAGATCAAGTCACATCTCTTCAAAGGAGTCCTTAATTGATCCCATATGCCCAAAAAAATATAGTAGGCACTAGTCTTCTCCCAATAGTCAATCACAAACTCAAAATTCAATTTTATTTTATGTTTTAGGGTAAATTTAGGGTTTTGTTTAGATTACATTTAATTTTCAGCCATCAAAAACCCTAGACATCTATGGTTTTCATGCATATTGTTTACCTAAAATTTTAGGGTTTTATTGCATATTCTTGACCTAAAATCCTTCAGTTTTCTTACATGTCTGACCTAAAATCATTTTATTGCATAAAATATTCCTTGTTGATTTATATTGTTCCATTTTTAGGGATAGACATCTTGTTTTAGTTGGTTGTTATATGCCTTGTAATTTTCATATTTTAAAATATAACCAACCCCTAGATTTATTCATTATTTTAGCCCTATTTTCTACTAGTTTATAACTCATTTTTAGGGATAAATTGTATTATTGTTGTAACTTGTTTAATGTTGTAATTTCCTTTGTTTTATGCGAGTTATACAAAAACCAATGGTAATTTTCATATTTGAGTGGTTTGGGGATTGTTTTGCATGAGATTGTTACTTGATAAAGTCCTTAAATCAGCATTAGAACACTTTAAACCAAATCCATAATTTATTTTGAGTAACCATCTTATCCTTATCTTGTTTTATATATTCCATTGGTGGTAATATTAGGTAGATAAATAAGATGCCTTAGACTTGATTGTGTCTTTCCTTAGGATTCCTTGAAGCTACTAGGGAAGCCTCCCTTTTGTTGGATATATCCTTCACTAAAATTAGGGATGTTGTTGCCTAGGTGATAGTGGTGACATCTTCTGATGTTCCACTAGTCTTGGAACCTTTTGAAGGATTTGCACTAAGGTTATAGATTGTGTAGTAACAACAAACAACTAGAACCATAATCAACCCTAGTTATCCCAAGATGCTTTGGTGTTACCTAGGAAAATGCACAACCTACCAAAACACCCTAAGTAGTTACTACCATATTATGATCCTGATCTTATGGTAATGTTGAGGATCATATTAAAAAATTCATCCTGACCATAAAATTGATGAATATACAACATGAATATGTGGTGCATGGACTTTTCCCTTGTACTTTTGAAAATAAATCCTCCACTTGGTATTTCAACCTACCAGTTGGGGTCATTTTCAAAAGGCCTTTTTGGATAATTTCAGGGAAGAAACCACCATTGGAGCTTTAATGACTAAAACATTTTCACTAGTTATGGTTCCCAAGGAAAGAGTTAAGGACTTCAACCAAAGGTTCACTACAATCATTAATAAGTTTAAGCCAGAAACATAACCTACCCAAGAACTTCAAATTGAAGTTTATGCTAATGCTTTACTAGCTCCTATTTCCATGTTTATCAAGTGAGCAAGAAATAAAACTTTAGCATTAAACTTTGAAGAGGAAAAAAAGGTAGAGTTTGATATGATGATTTTTAAAAAAAGCCATGAAACATTTTCCAAGAAGGAAATTGTTCAACCAAAGAAAAATGTAATATTACTTTGACCACAACCTAAAGCAACTACAGAGGGTAAGGAGAAAGATACCATGGACATGGATAGTTTACAAAGAATTATTAAGTGTCTAACCAATGAAAACATTGATATTAAATAAAATTATGGAGATGGTGCCTCATCTCAAAGACCACATAGACCCTTCTTTAGGAGGCCTATTCCTTCAAAACCTATTGAACCCCCACCAACAAACTTAAACATTGATTTAGAGGTGGCGTCCATTGATATATTCTTCAATAACCATGGAAATAACCATTCAAATAAAACATGTCCTTGATGAATAAATTCCATGAATTTGGCGGCTAGCATATTTATGGATGGATCTATCCAAGCAGAAGAACCTAGTGAGAAAATATAAGGAGAAATAGAAGAATACGTTGAGGAACAACCTAATGAATCCTTCATGGTTATTTGGGACATGATCCCTAGTTTTAATATGGATAAGGAAGAGGAATTAGAAGAAGAAATGCATGTCCAAAGTGATTACAATTTTAGGAGTAAGGGACTAGTTCAGTAGAAATTGTCATCAAATCCTCAAAGTAAAAACAACAAAAGGAATGGACCATGTCACCTACTACTAGAACTTCCTCTAACATACAAAATACTAGTACACCTTCTACTAGTAACCAAGAGTCCATGGAATATAACTTTGTTGGGGATTTGAAGAAAAGAAAAGCTAATATATTAAACATTGACATGTGTAAATTTGGACAACAAAGAAAGTTCTTGTTTAATTATTTAAAGGATAATAATGTACAACCTATAGTTGTTACTAAAGGAATCACAAAAACATAAAATAAAAATATGAAAAATGCAACAATTAACATTTCTCTCTTAGGAAAAAGGTCAAAGTCTTAGACTCCCCCATTCGTGTTGACCTTTGATATATTCAATCAGAATGTTCATAACTATTTGGTAGATTCGAGAGCATCTTCCAATGTTATTCCCTATTATATTTGCAAAAAATTGAATGCATTACCAACTAAATTCTCAATGCATATCATTTAGTTAAATAGACCATAAGTTAAATTCATAGGCGAGTTGAAGGTTTTTTTAATTAGACTAGATTCAAGCCCCTAGATTCATCAAATCATTGACATTATTGTAGTGGATATACCTGAAGCATGTGGTTTATTACTTGGTATGGATTGGTCACAAAATATTCAAGGTTACTTTGCTTCAAATTGGTCACATTTATTGCTTCAACAGAATGGACATCCAAACAAAATCAGAATTGACCATGAAAAATATATGAAGCATATTATGACCAATCTCGAAGCCACTAATGAACCATCATATTCTAAGTTTCTGATTTTAGGAAACTATGATTTAGATTCAAACTTAGGTAATTTCATTGTTGAAACTTCTTCTATCACTGAAAACCAACAATCCTAAATGCCTTTGTAAAACAACATTTGTTTAGAAGCAAATTGTAACATAGATGATGCACATAGTGTAAATAATGTAAATAAGCTCCTTGATATATAGACATTGTTATTTAATGGCTTTGAATCCCAAGAAGGAGCTGGAGTAGGTTGCCTAATCATAGATCCTTAGGGGAAATGTAGATTTATTTCATGTACACTATAATTTTATTGTAAAAATAACACAACTAAATACAAAGCTCTTGTATAGAGCCTGGAAAAGGCCATAGATATTAAAATTAGAAAAAAAAAGGTTTTGGCGATTCTGAGATTATTGTAAGACAAATAAAGAATACTATACATTGTCATTCCCCACATTTCAAGAATTACTAGAAAGAAGCACTTAGGTTGATTGATAGTTTTGATGCCTTCAATATTTCTACTATTCCTTGTGCCAACAACACCATAGTTGATTATTTATCTACCACTACTTCCAGGTTATGTCCATTGGAGGAATTTGAGGCAAGAAGATTTTGAATTGAACTACTTTATCAACCTTCGCTTACAGAAAACATCACTAACTAGAGGATGTTCAAAGGTGATGAGTAGATTGTGGAGTTCCTTATAAATCAGAAAACATTTAAAGATGTGGCTATAGATGATGATGAGCATGAAAATATTTTAGAAAGTAATAAAGAAGGAATAAATTAATCAACAACCCATACTATACCTAAAGGTGTGGTTACACTTGAAAAAATATTTGATTTGCAATACAAGTGTAAAATATCATCTAATGTAAAAGAAAATTATAGCTCAACTTTAAGACATGAGGTGATCAACCTAGGAACCAAAGAAAACCTAAAAAATGTCAATTTAGGGACTCGATGTTTTGAAGAGGAAAAGGAAGCCTATATAAAACTATTTTTAACATACCAAGATTTATTTTCATGGACATGTGACAGCCTAAAAGCATGTGATACACTTATCATTCAACACACAATCCCTATTAAGAAGGATGTAAAACCCCTCCATCAAAAACTAGCAAGAATGCATCCTTCTCTAGATCCCCAAGTGTAGAAAGAATTAAAGAAAATTCTTGACGCAAATATTATTTTCCAAGTTTGGCATTCTGTTTGGGTGACAAATTTGGTTCCAGTTACAAAGAAAATTGGGGAGATTTCACTTTGTGTCAATTTTTGGAACTTGAACAAATATTTTGAAAAAAAATATATATATAACTATATGGTTCTACCAATGGATCAGGTCTTGTAGCTTGTATCAGGATCTAAGATGTGTTCTCTTCTCAATGGATTTTCAAGATATAATTAGGTCTTAGTAGTTGAGGAAGATAGACTCAAAACCGCATTCAAAACTAAATGGGTAACCTTTGCATACAAAAGGATGTATTTCAATTTAATTAATGCAMGACCAACATTCCAAAGAGAAATCAACATTGATTTTCAAGGTTTGATTAATCGCAATGTCATTGTTTACTTGGATGATAAAATTGTATACTCTAAAGAATAGAGCAGATCATRTTTCACATCTTACTCATATTTTTGAAAGATGTCATAAATATGGAATATCACTTAATCCAAGGAGGGTATATTCGTAGTGACSGAAGGTAAACTTTTAGGTCACATTGTAAACAAGGAAGGCATAACCATTGATATTGAATGAGTTTGAGWCATATCTCAATTTCCTTTCCCTCACAATAAAAAGGCAATGTGATCTTTCTTTGGAAACATTAATTTTGTACGTAAGTTTATAACTAATTTTGTTGAAACAATTAAACCATTGCAGAAAATGATCAAGAAGGATGTCAAATTTAAATGGAACAAAGAAGAAAATGAATCATTTGAAAAAATCAATATTGCAATATCTAATGCTTCAATGTTACTCAATCCTAATTTCACTCTTGACTCTCTTCTTTACTCTTTCACATCCAATCATTCTCTAACAATAGTTATAATGCAAAAGGACCAAAAAGGAAATGAATGTCTTATTTTCTTTATGAGTAGTAATATACAAGGAGCATAACTAAACTACCTAGCTATATACAATTAGGATTGGGTTGTTTACAAAGTTGTAAAACACTTTAGACCTTACATTTTGAAAAATCATACTAAAGTGATTGTCCCTCATCCTGTAGTTAGATCGTTGTTTATCCAACAAGAATTATGGTAGAGAAGAGGGAACTAGAATACTTCCATCGAGGAATATGATATGGAGTTTAAACCTACTCGCATTGTATGTGGACAAGGGCTCTACAAGTTGGAAGCAGAATCATGGGATTCTGCATTAAGGGAATAAGAAAGACGGGAGAACAAAATTGTTGTTCTTACAAATGATGTTCTTCACATTTCGACCAACTCAAAGTCATGGTATTCAGATATGAAATACCTCTTACACCACATGATGAGTCCAAGTCACGTGAACTCCAAAGAGAAAAGAGATTTAAGAATAAAATCTGCACAATACAAGCTCTTAAACATGATCATTTTTTGAAAGAATTTCTATTATGTTGCTTGGAAAAGGATGATCCGAATAAAGTCTTGAAAGATCTCCACAATGGGCTAGATGGAGGTTGTTTTCTCAGTGATACTACAACTAACAAAATCTTAAGGGATAATTATTATTGGCCCACTCTCTTCAAAGATGCATGTGCTTATGTTTGTAAATGCAAAATATGTCAACTAGGCATGGGAAGAGAGAAAAATGCATCTATATTTTTGGAACATGTTTCCTGTAGAAGGAATTTTGACCGATGGGGGATTGACATCATCAGAGAAAACAACCCACATTCTTCCAAGTAGCACACGTGCATCTTAGCTGCTATTGACTACTTCACCAAGTGGGATGAAGTTGTGTCTTTAACTCACACGAATGAAAAGGTAATCATTTAGTTTCTTGAAAAACATCTAATTACCACATTTGGAATTCCTTTGGTTATTGTATTTGATAATGCATCCTATTTTTATTCTTATTTATTAACTGGGTTTTCTTTAGACAAAGGTATAATTATACTTTATTCAACTAATTATTATCGGGAAGGAAATGGAGTAGTTTAATCAACCAAGAAGAATTTAATATGTATCAAAAAGAAGACAGTAGTTGAAAACCACACGAATTGGCCCAATGCCTTACCTAATTCTCTATTGGAAAATATAGTAACTCTTAAAGGAACATTAGGCACTTCTCATTACTACTCAATATATGGTCAAGAAGCAATTTCATTACCAATTGTATTCTTGCCTTCATTGCAACTTTCCCAGGCTTCACAAGGTCATCCTTCTCCCACTCTTTAAAATAAAATTGACACACTCCTCATGTTAGAAGAAGAGAGGGATAAATCTAAGTAGAAATTTGTTACTCACGAGCAGATCATAAAAATATGGTTTGACAAGCATAATGCTTTTGATAAGCATTTTGAAATAGGTGGTTTGGTTTTAAAGTGGGACATAGTCAATGAGCCCAAAGGGAAACATAATAACTTTCAAAAAAATTGGGTTGGTCCTTACCAAATAGTAGAAAAAATGAGAATTGGCACATATAGGTTATAAAGCCTAGAAAGTGATCTTGATTCCCTTCCTGTCAATGACCAGATTCTTGAAAAATATTTCGCTTGATTATTCCAGAAGGATGTATATATATTATTATTATTATTTTTTATGCTTTTAATTTGATTTTTGGTTTGATTTTTTATTTTCATTAGTTAGAATCTTTTGATTTTTCGATGATTTTTTAAATCATTTTTTTTGTTTTTGCTTTTGTTTTTGAAAGGTATGTTGAAACTTCAACATTTAGAGAAAACATGAGACTTTCTTTATCATTTCCGAAGCTATTATTTTATCGAAAGTAGAGTAAGTTGGTTATAGTTGAACTAAAAAGGAGGACATAGATCATATTTTCTCCCATATAAGAATTTGGAAATATTCAATATTTTTGTTGATGAAGCGACTAGTTGTACCCAATAGATAATGTTTAATCATAGTAATAACCAGCATGAGGATAAATTGAGTAAGGATGGGAGATTTAGTAGTGGAACTTTTTTCTTGGGAGGGAAAACATTAATACCCAAGTACCTTATCCATTTCTTCAAAAACAAATATCATCCTATAGTGTTAACAAAGCCATTATTCCACCTTCTTCTCTTTTGTAAAACATAAACATATATAAGAGAAGGAAAGAAAATATATTTTAAAAGGTCAATTTCTCCATAAAGAAGAATATTAAACAAAGGTGGAACATGTTTTATGAGGAAATGTAGATAACTTGGTCAAGGCTATGGATACTCGTTGTAAATGGAGCAAGGTCTATGATATCAGGATGACTCCTTCATGGCTATGGACTTTTGCAGGAAGTGGAGCAACATCAGAAGAATAATAAAGTAATTTGGAGATATAAATCAATGATTCATTAACAATGAAAAGATTATCAAAATCCATACTCCTCATTCCAGCTTTAAGTTAGGATTCAATGAATCAACTTCTTAATTTCCTTGGTTAGTAACTAAGTACTTTTCATCAAGGTATAGAAGAAAAACTAATTTTAATTTGTAGAGAAGATATGGATACTTATTGTTTCCAAGTTTCTCTATAAATCCTACTTTAGTTGAAATTTAGTTTGAATTCTACTCAAAGGCATATATGTCGATATTTTGGATTATCCTAATTAGGCCACTATACTATCTCACTCACTAAACAAATACATAGATAGGGCACAAAGTGAAAAATCCAAAATTGAAGCCTTATCAACATTTTACATAGCCTCATATCTAATGGATACCATATGTTCCAGTAACCCTTTTCCAAGATTAAGTTGGAGTTGGAATATGGTTGAAGCACCAGTGCATGTGTACTTCAGGCCATGTGGGATAACAAATATCAAAATAATTATTCCCAATTATGTGATCATTTCATTGCACCCCTATACAGATTTTTTTCTGCAAGGAATGTCCCGAGCTAAGCAGAGAAGCCATCAAGTTAATTAGAAGTATTAGAAACTAGTATTTGCATAAATATTTTATGTATCTGAGAATCTATAGGGTGAATAATCCACCCCACCTCCTGCCAAAGCATGTTCCAAATAAGATAATATTAGATGAGATTGCCTATCAAACAATTTTGCAAGGTTTTAATGCTTCACTAGCAAAGGATGCAAATAAAATAACATTTATCCCTTATAATATGTACATTGGCCATCATTGTTTACTAAATTCCAAACAAGAAAGGTAGGAAGAAAATGTCATGTTGGAATATAGATTTCCATAAGGCCAATTCAAAAATACATGCTCCACTAGGCTTAGTATCAAAACAAAATATAATGGTTTAATCACATGGCCCTATGCACATGAGCAATGGAAACATGAATTTCCCTATGAAAATGCTATAACTTGGGAGTATGTATGGAAGCATGAAACTAGATATATATTCAATATTTATAAATTTATTATTCGTTGTCTTATTCAATGTACAACAATATGTACCTTACATTAAAAGTATAATTATTACATTAATGATTTAATTAGAAACTAATGAACATTGTAATTGTCAGG
>JZKD02S1666902.1:42743-76087 GCA_000966675.3 Picea glauca
CATTTTTAAGGACAAACTAGTGGAGATATGGAAAAGGTTTAGGGATTTTAGTGAGGATATCAACAAGGAGTCTCTAGACAACTCTAAACACTATGGAGACTTTATCCCCAAGGTTTAATACCCAAAAGGGAAGGAGGTACCAAGCATTAACGAAGATAAGGGTGTTAGAGTACGGGAGACAATTTCAGGTGAGGTTAGATTGATACCATATTTAAAGAAATATGAAGTTGATGGACTAGTTCTCAGTGTAGAAATTTTCCTCTTTATGACTTTAATTTCAAACTCGTAAATTTCACCTTACAAGGAGGCTTCCTAGATCTTGTCTCTGTGAACTTCAGCTTTAAGGTTGATCTGAAATATTAATTTACAGCAACAAACAATGGACAATATTTCATCTCACTTCAACCTAACTAGGTAGCATAAGAGAAAATATATCAAATATATGCCAACAAGATTCAACCCTTAGGGCATACTTTTCCAAGCATAAACCATATATGAAATCACTTTAATCACAATAGGTTTACAATAGTAAATCTATTATGTTATCTTTAAGATGTATGTTAAATCAGTTAACACTTCCAACGATATGTTATGTCAAAATTTTGACATGAACACGAAATGCTATAAATTATTCAATCAAGAAGACAATGCAAGTTGAAAATCAAATATTCAATTACAAAATTTCGGATGGCTAGAAACTTCATATATATATATGAAGTACATGTACATACTCACAACTTATCTCTACCTGGTACAATTCTTCATTCTCTCCAAAACACTAGTTAAAGAAAAACCAAGAAAATTTTGGCGATCACCAAAGATCTCCAATAAGCAAGTATCATCATAAGTATTGTCCTCCTTGGCTTCAACACTTGTTTTGACAAGTGTCCCAGACGTATACCTTCTTCCTCCTTAATCAATCTCCTCTAGGGTAAACCATAATTTATTTTCCTCAGTAGGGTGATACCCTAACCCTAGAAAAACCTTGAACCCTTCCAAGAACCCTAGTGCTCCAGACAAAGAGAGATGATACAACATAGATTCCACAAAAAGAGAAAGAGTAGTGTGCTACTCTCCTCCCATCTCTAACACAAGATGATGAATGAATATTGAAAGAAAGTACTCTCTCTTGTTGAAAGATTGGTTGTCATTGATGTCAAACCTTGAAGAAGTACGCAAGCCCCAGAGGTATGGCTATGGAACCCGAAGTTGATCAAGGAAAAAGGTCATGACGGACAGTGTAAATGCAAGTTACTCACTCATTGATGGATAGCCTTTTTCATGTCGTTTCTAGTGATAGGTAGCACGCCACGTGGTTCCTCACAATGAAGGAGTTATGGCCTTGTAAAGTTGGAAGCCCCGAAGAATGATTAAGAAGCCCTGAGTTGGTTACAAGTCATTAATGAAAAAGTAAAGTAGTTGTAACAAGAAAAGTCATGAAGCCCTAAAGATAAGGAAAGAGGTTACCTAGTAAATGTATAAATACACCTCAAGAAGTCATTCACAAGCACATTCACAAGCACATTCTATTGAACATATTATAGTGAACAAGTGATATTTTGGAAAAAATTGCGATGGTGAAATCTGAGGTAGCGACGAGCGAGAAGTGTGGGAGTTTCGGGATCACAGAGGAGAGCTAGGGTTTTCTGTAAAAACCCTAATTAGGTTGATCCTTGCGGGTCAGACAACTAGTGTCCCATGAGGCATCCCCACGGGTCAGACAGCTAGTGTCCTGCGAGGCTAACCCACAGGTTGCATAGTTCATGTCATGGGAGGCCCCTCCTGACATCATGTCTTAGTCCCATGAGGACAAGACAGATTTGGGGGAGATTCTTGTACCAGGTCCTTGAAGTCAAAGGAAAGCTTACATGTCAACATTATTGTGTATCAGGTCAGCTATAGAGGTATAGGTATGTTTATGTGCTTGTGTTGAAGGTCATACTTGGTTATGGTATGGTGTATGCTCGAGGCATGTTTGACATTGGCACATGATTGAGGTACATCTTGGCTACATGGTTGAGTGAGGTATGTTCTTGTATATGGTTTAGCATAGGACATGGTTGTTATGGTTTACATATTTGGGATGTTGGCACATGGTTGAGGTATACACTTGTTGTATGGTGGCATGTGCATGAGGCACATGCTTTGGGACTTTGAGTCTTTTCATTGATGATATGGTACATGTCTATACATGATTGATGGTATGGTATATAGTACAGGTTTTGATTGACACTCTATTACATGATACATTGTTTGAATGATTGTCTACTCATTGTTGATGTTATGGTTTCTACATTTGGTATATCTTATGGTACATGGTTGATGCATATGTTAGTACACATTTGCGGCATGGTATGGTACAGGTTCTAGTTGTGATACATGGTTGAGACACATTGGTTGATGAGATAGAGACAATGATGATGACAGTGACAGGATGGCAGTGACAGGTTGGATACAGTGATAGGTTGGATACAGTGATAGGTTGGCAGTGACAAGTTGATAGTGGCAGAGATTGTGGTAGTGATAGTTTGGTCTACACTTATATTTCATGGTGGAAGGATGGGGCAAGGAAAGGGGGTTGTAGCATCCTTCTGGTTGGTACAAGAGAAAACAAGGAGTTGGAGCTTCCTTCAGGTTGGAGCCTGAGAATCAAAGGGTTGTAGCCTCCTTCTGGTTTGAGCCATAGAATTCAAGGAGTTGTAGCTTCCTTCAGGTTGGAGCCTGTAAATAGGGGATTGGAACCTCCTTCCAGTTGTAGCTGGAGAATTGCTAAGTTGGTGCTTCCAATGAATGTATTATTTTGATATATAAGAAAAACATTATGTGGTTTTCTCCCATCTGGATTTCCACGTAAATTCTAGTGTATTGTGTATCTAATGTGATATTGTTGATGTGATGTTGCATATGATTATATTGTCGATGATATATTGAATGCTAATGCTAAATTGTTGAATATTGTTGAAGAAAGGATATTTTGGTTAAAAGTAATAAAAGTGTTCATACCGATTCACCCCCTGCCCCCTCAATATTCCAAAAATTGGTATTAGAGCAGGTCCTTCAAGAAGCAGTGTAACCATTGGAAGGAGATCATGGAATACACTAAGATTGGAGCACCAATATTTGATGGTCATAATTATGCCTTCTGGAACAAAAGGATGAAAACCTTTTTACAGACACAAGGATTTGATGTTTGGCATTCAATAGTAGATGGATATACAACACCAACCACTCCCTCAACTGACAAATATGGAAATAAACTCGGAGAGAACAATTCAAAGTCTAAAGGCACCATTCTGAGTAGTCTAGTTGATTCAGTATTTGTCAAGGTTATGCATTGCGATTCTCCAAAAGATCTTTGGGATAAGCTTCAAAATATTTACGAAGGAGATGTCAAAGTCAAGAGAGCTAAACTTTAAACCTTTAGAGCTAAGTTAGAACAATTGAAGATGAAGGAATATGAAGAAATTGCAACCTACTTTCTATGAGTTGATGAAATATTGAATCCTATTAAAATTTTTGGAGAAGAGATGAAAGAACCAATCATTGTTCAAAAGGTACTAAGGTCTCTTCCAGTGGAGTCACCAGGTAAGCTTGTAAGAAAAGGTCTATGAGGCAAGGCTTACCGAAAAGGTTTTTCGTTTGAGGAGACTGACTCAGTGTTCCCCGGCAATGGCGCCAAAATGTTATCGCACAGTTTGTAGTTTAGGTTAAAAGCTAAAGGATAGAGGCCAAACTGGCGTAACAGGAACCTTCCCCACCCAATGTCACCTCAATGGGGAGGTTCTTTCTATTTAGGGAGGTTAACCCAAGGGAGACGCCCCCGGTAACCTGGGGTTTTGAAGAGGCTAAGGTATAAAGTCAAAGTCAAAGTTTCCTCCTCACAGGTTACCACCAAGGTCAGAAAGTCTGACTAATCAGCCAATAAAGAAGTGTATGCCCAAAAGAGAACACCTTCCAGAAACAAGATAACAATAAAGAATATATGCAGGCTATTATTCAATGGGTTAGTACTTCATATAACTATCTGACATCAATAAGTAAGCAATATAAAACAACAGGTATTAATGAGATCAACGTTTTGTCAATTAGTTATGGAAAAGTATCAATTCATCAATAACTATTGAGATGATGAAGCCAACAATGTATCTAATCAATAAATGCTTTAAATCATCACCTAATTGCTTATTATCAACATTTGTTGCATCAAGATGAAATAACTAAGTGTGATGTCAGCCTAGTTAGGGTTAGCTAGTTAGTTAGGGTTTCAAAAATTAAAGTTTAGAGAGTTTTTTTTAGCACTATCACTTCAACGTTGTGTGTCTAAGATCAGTGCCTAGGGGTAGACGGAGTCAAATAAGGAGAGGATGAAAGGTTTTGAAGGGATAAAGACTAAATATAAGAGGGAAGGGTTCTAGAGTGTTGCAATGGCAGGGCCCTAGAATCAAAACCCTAGGGGAAAGAGGCTCACTCTGGTGTTGCTTAAGCAAGGCCTCATGCTCTTTCCTCCTTCCTTAGGTCAACTTGGAAAAATGGTGAGCATAAAGACACGAGAATAAGGTGAGGGAGATTGTTGCAAAGGCGAGGCCCTATCACCAAACCCTAAGAGTAGGACGGCCCTAGGCGTAGATAACCTAGGCCTAGGACATATCCTCTCTCTTGACCTCTAAGAGGTACAACTAGCTTAAGGGAAGAAGAAATGAGAGTGTAGCAATGGCTAGCCTCTTCCTTCCTTCTTCAATGGTTGAATATTTCTCTCTAAGGGGACATGAAACAAGGACCTACTTGTGTGCTTGTCACCTAGGGTTTTAAAATTAGCAATTTTATAAGTAAATGCAAGAATGTAAACCTACAACCATTCAATTAAGAAGTTTTTCAAGAAAAACACTTACATATCATGAAGAAAAGCATGTGCAAACCCTAGTTGTAAACCTTCCTTCAAGAGAAATGCCAAAATATGCCAAGAAATCCTTCCATCAACAATAACGCCTCACTTTAAAAGACCAAATACACAAGTAGGGCGCAAAAATCATACCTCACAAGTGTGAGTTGTTGTGTTATGTCCAAATGAGGGAAAAACATCCTCAATATATAGTGTATCATGACCTATAATTAAAATTAGGTCATTAAAAATAGCCAACAAGGCTACAAACCAAAATTCTATTGTTTTTACATTAAACTATTAAATTAAACCCTAAATGAGCATAAGCAAGACGTCAAGCCCTCCTGAGGGAGACGTTGGTCCTTTTTAGGGTAAAATACAGCACTAAATGACAAACGTTGGCCCTCTTTGGGCCTCCAAACTCTACCACACGTGCCAAACTGCCCTATCAAACTGCCATACACTGGAGGTGACGTCAATGGCTCCCAGATGACGTCCTGGGCCATCAAAGGGACACGTTCCACCTGAAGTGGATCAACCCCACTGGGCTAGGCTCAGCCAAAGTGTCCTGGATGAAACGTCCTTCTTCTTCTCAGGTGAAATAGCTCAACCAACCACTGTCTTGTCTCTGCCCCTTATGGGGTCCCAACAACCATCTGATGGGCTCTTCAGCCCCATGGAGATCCGAACTAATCATCTCCCCATGTGTACCAGTCCACTTGGTACCTGTTCGTCGGGAATGGTCCTGCACATCAAAAACTTCACCCTCCATGGGCTCATTAGTCACGGGGATCATAGCAATATTAATCATATCTCATCATTAATGTTATCAAACATATGCATAAAAACCCCGATATATCATTCAATAGCTCAAAGACATTACACATTCCTACAATACAAAGCCGAAGAAAGAGACAAAACACCCTATTGGGCTAGTATCCATAAGGAAAGGAAAGTCTCCAAGGGGTATCATCCAAGCCATGTAAATCAAGGTGATGTGGTCAATGGATGTCTAGGATTAGGGTAGAGTGAGAGCTAGAGCTACATGGTTTTACCTGTGGGTGCCTCTATAGAAGGCGAGTTGTACCTATCATGGATGCAAGTTTTTTCCAAGCCCTTTTTGCCTTTTATTCTTATCTTCATTTTGTTCTTTTCATTCTTTTTACCCAAGGACTAATCGGAGGACACTGCCTTGGCGTGGCGACCAGACCTAACAGTGTTACCCACAAGTACCTTCACAGAAATGATAAGGTTGGCTCGTGATGAGACCCCCTTTCCCTTGGCCATGCAACCAAAGGTCACTGCCCTGGCATGGTAAACAGATGATGGCAATGTCATACTGCTAAGTACCCATGAACATAATAGGTTGGCTCATGATGAGACCCCCTATCCTCGTAATTAGGTCTTGTTTGTTTATTTTTCTTGGATCCCTCTTGTTTCTTGCTGAGAGGCCTTTTATTTCCTTCTTGGGGATCCCTGGGTGAATCATCTCTAGGTTTTATTCTATGGCTTTTATCTTTTACTAGCTGCTTTTACCTTCTGGGCCTTTAACCCCTTCTTCCCACGAGATAAGGTGCAACCCCACAAACAGATCATACCAATGCCCAGACTAGGGGAATGGGGCAGATGAGTGGGAGATAAGATGAAAAAATGATAATATGATGGGAGCGGACGATGGCTCTTCAGAAATCCCCCCGGTGGCAAACCAAAACCTATGGGTACAACCTCGCTAGGGCACCCTGTCAATCCCCCCAACCATGGTCAAGTGGGTCAATGTAAGATCCAAGCAGTTGTCAGAAATAAAAGGAGTAAGATGCATATGTCTAAAGGTTATAATGATAAAAAATGACACATACCATGATACCTGGACCAATTACCTCATGAAGCAAGAGCCTTCTCCGATACAAGACCAGACCGATGGTGATGGATGTTGTTGATGTTGACAAGACAAGTCTGATGAAAGAGAAGAAAGATGGGCCCTCCAGGGCTATGCTAAGGTCAATCATGCTCTCGGTACTCCATGTCTAGGACCTATGGGCCTCGAGACATGATCTCCTAGTTATCCCTAGAAATCGGGGATAACAATGCCTTCTGGAACAAAAGGATGAAAACCTTTTTACAAACACAAGGATTTGATGTTTGGCAGTTAGCAGTAGATGGATATACAACACCAACCACTCCCTCAACTGAAAAATATGGAAAGAAACTCAGAGAGAACAATTCAAAGGCTAAAGGCACCATTCTAAGTAGTCTAGTTTATTCAGTGTTTGTCAAGGTTATGCATTGAGATTCTCCAAAAGATCTTTGGGATAAGCTTCAAAATATTTACGAAGGAGATGTCAAATTCAAGAGAGCTAAACTTCAAACCTTTAGAGCTAAGTTAGAACAATTGAATATGAAGGAAGATGAAGAAATTGCAACCTACTTTCTATGAGTTGATGAAATATTAAATCCTATTAAAAATTTTGGAGAAGAGATGAAAGAACCAGTCATTGTTCAAAAGGTACCAAGGTCTCTTCCAATGATATTTGATCCAAAGATTTCATCCCTAGAAGAAAGAACAGACCTAGTTGCTTTGAGCATGGAAAAGCTACATGGAATACTCATAACCTATGAAATGAGGATAGAGCAAAATAATTTCGTCACAAAGGAAGCAATATTCAAGGAATCCAAGCAAAAGAAGAAGAAGGACGAGCAAAATACAAAACTAGATTGTAGCTACAACGATGATTTCGAAGAAGATGAAGAAATGGAAAACTTTGTAAGAAAGTTTAAAAGAGGAACTGGCAAGTACAAAGGTATGCTTCCATTGAAATGTTTTAATTATGGTGGTATTGGTCATTTTGCTTCTAAACGTTCTCATGATAAGAATAAAGAAAGTGAATAAGAAGAAGATCCTAAGAAGAAAAAGAAGGGAAGAAGAAACAAAAATAAATCCTTCAAGAAAAGTTTCTACTCCAAGTAAGATGGTTCCTCATCACACGAGGATGATGATAGTGACAGTGATTCAAAAAGAGTATTTTTCATGGCAGTAGAAGATGATGAAGAAGAGTTCGAAGAATAAGGTGAAGTCAATCTCAGAACAGAATTAATTAGTGCTTTAGAATAACTAAGGAAAGAAAGAAAGAAAAACAAATCACTCAAGGCAGAACCAAAGATGAAAGAAGGATCTCAGGATTTCAATTCAGAAGAAGTCGAGCAGATGATCACAAAGTTAAAAATCCAAGTACAAGAAGACAGGAGGATTGAAGAAGCACTCAGAAGTTGGTTAAAAGAAAAGGAGAAGATGATTGAAAGATTGGAAGAAGAAATAATCACTCTAAGAAAGAATCTTCATAAGAGAGATATGTAGCAGAATAGCACCAAGATATTGTATGAGATCATTAGAAGTCAAAGGCCATACTATGACATGTCTGGACTAGGATACAACCAGATGCATACTGAGAAAGGTTCAAGCTCCAAGACAACAGAACAAGAAGTAAAACAAAGAAGCTATGTGTTGAGGGGTCTAAATTCCCTTTAACTCAACAGCAGGAACCAAACCCGCCTAAGAGGCCCAATTAGACTCGTAAGCATTGATGAGTGGTAAGGTTCTACAGATTCGTGATATGGCTAGATTTATCGATGGGATTTAATTGTAATTGACAGATACTCTTTTTGGTTCTTTTCTAACATTTATAATAAAAGAAAGATAAAATTCTAACCTAGATGACAGAGAAAAGCTAGCTATGTTTTTTGGGGGAAGGTTGGGTTTTAGGATAACCTTTATACACTAGCATGCAGATGAAGAATACCTAAACAACTTCAAAATATCATTAATATTTTTTTGATTAGTGGACATTCAACATTTTCTGAGATAAGAATTACAAAAAAGAAACATAGATGTGACAAAAAAATAGTGCAAGAAAAGTAATTTTCAATGCTCTATTATCAATCACAGGTAAACACAATCGATTTCTATTCATCAATTAGAATAAAAGAACTGTTACAACATTATAAGATAACTTTAAATATAATTACAACAACTCTTACTCAACAACGAAGCAATTATTGAATCTGAAGACAGAGATAATCCTCCTCGGTCTAAACACATTCACGCCTTAGATGATAGAAGTGTCTTTGGTTCTAAACATAACTTCTTAATTCCAATCACTTGCACAGAAATAGTTCTACTACAAAAATTTTAGAAAAAATTATTTCTCTCCAAAACCATCCATGCCTAAAACAAACAAAGACTGCATATTTATAAGAGTCGCAGAAGCTCTCGTCCATCTGGGACTGAAACTTAACTCTACACTACCAGTTGTAAAAAAACTTATTAACTTAACTAGAAACTGTTGGAGTATAATAATGAATACTTTGACTTAATCAAAAAGAGTGGTTCTTATCACACATAAAAGACCACTTATTATGCCTGAAACTAAAAGAGTTTTGAACTGAGATCTGACAGAGAATGACTGAGAGTGACAGAACCAAGTTTTTTATTGATCATGGGAATACATGTGCATTGTTGGAGGCCACTGGAGATAGATTAATGTATTGGCCATGTTCCTTTCCCCATTCCTAGTTTGGCGCCCCTTTTAAAACATGAAAATACGCCATCAATGGAGCTAAACCACTCTGGGAATTCAACAATCAGGACTTCATATGATGAGTTGGAAAATCTTCCGGAGTGACAATGTTGCAGAGTGATGTGGAAATGAGGGCCCCACTTCGGTTGTTTCGAGATCCAACACTTTGGGGGTTCGAAGAATTTTGCTTGCTTTGATTTGAAATCCCCCTGAGCGCTAATCTCTCAGAGTCATAATTATCTTAATTAACCTGGGATTGTCTTTTAATCATTTGGCATTAGGACTTCGGGACTCTGACTATTCCGTGTTCGGGAATTCTTCTTTTTCGAATATCGTACTTTGAAATCTCCCGGAGGATAATCCCCCAAATCTGACGTGGCGTCCTGATGTGATATCACTGACATATCATTAAAATAAAGTTGACACGTGTCACTTGAAATAGTGCAGATGATAGCCCCAAATGTGCTTAAAATAAGTGCCATGTGTCTGTGTTGGATATATTCCATGTGTCATGATAGAAGAGTGTCATGTGTCTCCCGCTCTTCAGTGTTTCGGCACTTCGGCGATTTGCGTTTGCTCTAGGTTGGAATATCTCGAAATGCTAATCTCATGGAGTCATTAACTCTTGATTAACGCTAATTGATCCCGGATTAACAGATATTTACCATTAAATGATTCAGGAGTTCGACATTCGTGACTTCGAGAGATTGCACCTGCTCTCGATAGAAATCTCCCAGAGTGTTAATCTCTAGGAGCCGACGTGTAGGATGTGACATCTCGATCGATGATTTGTCATGAAAAGGAGGGTGACACGTGTCACCTACAATGGGGAAAATGGCATTTTGAAAATGCATGAAATGAGTGCCATGTGTCACGACTTATGGAAGACATGTGTCCCCATGGATGAATGTTACATGTCAGAATAGATTAGCGCTACATGTCTCAGGATATTCGGTACTTTGGCGATTTGGATGATCGGCACTTTAGAGATTTGGATCTAAAGTATACCTAATGTCACTATCGTTGATCGGCACTTAGGCTCTTCGGCACTTCGACGATTCGACTGAATGGTGCTTTGGCAATTCGGATCTGACGTCATGGTCTGTTGATGTGTCTGCATGAGGAAAATGACACGTGTCACCCAGAAACGTGTCTGAAATGCATGCCACGTGTCAGTGTTGGATGAATGCCACGTGGCTCCATCGTTTATGTGTTTGGTATATTTGAGTGCTAAGTGCGACAACCTTCCATCTGGTTGACCATCGAAGCAATGTGGCATCCAATGATGAGTTTTCAACAAAGGTTAGCTTGAACGTTTCAGCGTTGAAGTCATGGAGTGACTTATGTGTGACCATTGCGATTAAACCTCGCGCAAGTTCTAGAATCTTGAATTTGCAAGAGTCGTTGATCTGATGGTCGTTGGATCTTCATTGTTGATCTTTAACCTGTCTGTTTGACTTGAATTTTAAGCCCGAAATGAAATTCTCTGAATTTATGCGTTCTGTTCTGTGGAATTTGTTGAGCACTCAACACACCCTAAAACTCTTATGTCAATTTTTTACTTTTTGGGTACCACTTGATCTTTGCACTCTCTGATTTGAATTTATTTTTGTGAAAATTCTTTGCCTTTGGCTTATTATCATAATTCTCATTAGATTTTCAGGTATGTTTGAACTTATGAAATCCCATGGCTTGAATAAGCCTTAACGCCTAAATAAATAATCAAAAAATCCAAGACACTTCACCCGACACATTCAGATTCGGAATAGAAAATAATTCAACAAATAAAAGAGACACTTTGGAAACCCCATTCACCGAGCATCGCTCTTCATCGTCATCGGTAAAAGGTAAGTTTTCTTTGCGCCAATGTCTTACAAAGGGTATCGTCGATAGTCGATTCTTCTTCGACATCGGTAAAAGATGAGGGGAGTAGTCGTTAACCAAGGAAGAAATGATATCGTCAATAGATGATACCTAACATATCTATCGGAATCGAGGAAGACCGAAAAGATCGCATTGAACATTCTGACCACGCTAAAGAGTTTTCCCAATCGCCAATCCCCAAAGCGTTTCAGCATCGAGACTTTTCTGGAAGCTAATCCGAAGAAAACACATGATAGGTTTTTCTCCGATCGCCGACCCCCGATACTTTTTGGCATCGACGAGCCCAGATTTGTTTTAGAAAGTGCAACTTGAAGAAAGTCCCGACTTCGATTAATACATGCGAATTAGCTCACCGGTCTTCAACAACACATGTCTTTGTCGGATTGGAGAACCATACAATCTAGTTTTACCCCGAGTTATCCTTGGTTCCCTAGATCCAAGTCACACCTTTGAGTCATCTCTTCCATAACAGCTTCATACGATGAGATTGATCGGCATCGAGGATTTTGTGAGGGACATCGATGAAAACATTCATAGCGCGTCCCCGATCCCTGATCCACCCACTGAGAAAATGACACGATGGGACGTTTTAGCACTACATACGATTAGATTTAGAGCATTTAAGGGGCTAATTAATCAACATGGTTGTTTGAAATCACCAATAGACCACATCATCCCCACGCCTTCGTCGTCAACCCATGATGAATTTAAGTTACATAGATTCGGTGGCAGATTTGTTTTAAATTACACTGATCACCCGAATTCAAGAACATCAAGCTAGAGTACATTGGGACAAAAGAGAAGATTGCAGATATCTTCACCAAACCTCTTCTGAGGGAGACTTGTGAGTATCTTTGATAGAAACTTGGAGTAGTTTCTTCCCCACAGTAATCCACATGGAATCAAGTATAACAAGAAAGAGGGAGAGAAGCAAAAGACATGAAGAGTCCAAGTAAAAAAAGTTTTTTAATTTTTTTCATATACATCATATATTTACACGAGGAAGCACCATGAAGAGAAAAGTATAAGCTAGTAGACAGGGGGAGAAACCCTAAGAAGAATTCCCTTTTCCATTGATGTTAAAGGGAGAGAGGAAGAATAAAGTCATTCAAACAGAGAGAAAGAACAAATGCACGGAGATAGGGGGATAGATGGTCATAGGGGGAGCATGAGTGTTCCCATGCCATCAGTGTTTTCATCAATGCCAAAGGGGGATATTATTGAAATATCTATTGTCATTTATGTAAACCCTTTAATAAGTACGCAAGACCCAGAGGTATGGCAATGGAACCTGAAGTTGATCAAGGAAAAAGGTCATGAAGGACATTGTAGATGCAAGTAACTCACTCATGGATGGATAGCCTTCATCATTCTATTTCCAGTGATAGGTAGGATGCCATGTGGTTCCTCGCAGTTGAGGATTTAGGGCCTTGTAAAGTTGGAAGCCCCGATGAATGGTTAAGAAGCCCCTACTTGGTTACAAGTCATTTATGAAATGGTAAAGTAGTTGTAACAAGAAATTTCATGAAGCCCTAAAGATAAGGAAAGAGATTACCTAGTAAATGTATAAATACACCTCAAGAAGTAATTCATAAACACATTCACTCACACATTATATTGAACATATTCTAGTGAACAAGTGATATTTTGGTAAAATTTGCAACGGTGAAATCTGAGGTAGCGACGAGTGAGAAGTGCGAGACTTACAGGATCACAAAAGAGATCTAGGGTTTTCTGTAAAAGAACTAATTTGTCTGATCCTCATGGGTCAGACAACTAGTGTCCCACAAGGCATCCCCACAGGTTGCATAGTGCATGTAATGCGAGGCCCCACCTAACATCATGTCTTAGTCCCACGAGGACAAGACAGATTTGGGAGAAATGCTTGTACCAGGTCCCTGGAGTCAAAGGAAAGCTTATAGGTCAGTACTACTATGTATCAGGTCATCTACAAAGCTATAGGTATGCTTATGTGCTTGTGTTGAAGGTTATACTTGGTTATGGTATGGTATATGCTTGAGGCATGTTTCGTATTGGCACATGATTGAGGTACATATTGGCTACATGGTTGAGTGAGGTATGTTCTTGTATCCGATTTAGCATATGACATGGTTATTATGTCTTACACCTTTGGTATGTTGGTACATGGTTCAGGTATACACTTGTTGTATGGTGGAATATGCATGAGGCACGTGATTTGGCACTTTGAGACATTTCATTGATGATATGGTACAATTCTATACATGATTGACGGTATGGTATATGGTACAAGTTTCGATTGATGCTCTAGTACATGATACATGGTTTAGATGATTGGATACTCGTTGTTTATGTTATGGTTTATACATTTGGAATATCTTATGGTACATGGTTTATGCATATGTTGGTACACAATTGATGCATGGTATGGTATAGGTTCTAGTTGTGATAGATGGTTGAGACATAGAGGTTGATGAGGCAGATACAGTGACGGTGACAGTGATAGATTGGCAGTGACAAGTTGGATACAGTAATAGGTTGACAGTGGTAGATATTGTGGTAGTGGCAATTTGGTCTATACTTATATTTCAAGGCGGAAGGACGAGGCAAGGAAAGGGAGTTGTATCCTCCTTTCGGTTGGTGTCAGAGAACATAGGGAGTTGGAGCTTCCTTGAGGTTGGAGACTAAGAATCTGGGGGTTGTAGCCTCCTTTTTGGAGCTAGAGAATTCAGGGAGTTGTAGGTTCCTCCAAGTTGGAGCCTGTAAATATGGGGTTGGATCCTCCTTCCACTTGCAAGTGGAGAATTGGAAAGTTGGTGCTTTCAATGAATGTATTATTTTGATATGTGAGAAAAGAGTTCTCTGGTTTTCTCCCATTTGGGTTTCCATGTAAATTCTGGTGTACTTTGTATTGGTAATACCCCTATTTCCCCCAGTTTGTTAATATAACTATAATTGGCCAAGAGACTATGGCAGACTAGATATGTGTGAAAGTTGGATTTGGTGAAATTTTGTATAAAAGGTCAATGTATGTATTTTATGTTATTAATAGAAAATGGATAAGTGTTGCATAACTGCTGAAAGGGGGGTTTTCCAAGATAGACCATGGATGTTATGAGAGATATGGTGAAGGGAACCAGGAATGGTTGAGATGACCCCCACCAAACCAGTACCCTATTGTATTTAATGACTCAGAACAATCCTCTGACCCATATATGAATTACCAGTCAGAGTGGTAGTTGAAAGAGTCCTCCTCAAGAGTTAACGAGGAGATGGGGTAGAGTACCCATCTGTAAGACTTCTAGACCTGACCACAAGCTGGGGATTTGGACCCATGCAACCTTGTTCAGAAAGGAAAGAAAGAGGTAATTTGTGGGCATAGGCAAAGAGATCAAGCATATCTGCGAAGAGAGCAAAGTCGCAAGAGAAATATCGAGAAGAGAAAAATAGCGGTTACAGCTCTTTGGTTCGAGGAAGAACTAGGAAATAAGCTCATTATGGGTGTAAGAAGTTGTTGGAAAGGTTTTTGTTACAAGATGATAAATGAGGTTGATGAGTGACTATGGAATTACTCGGGAAGACCTCCTTGCTTGGTATAGAGAAAACCTGCTGCCATGATTTCATGGAAGGAGGAGAGTAATCTTCGTCCCTGACTGTTGTTGAGTAAGAAGAAAGAGTCTCTCTTAAAGCATCGTGGTCTAGCTCGGGGGTGGCCAGCGGTAAATTTGTCAGGAGTGGTTGTGCCTATGGTTGGGTGGAAATAGACACCCCTTTAAGAAGTCGCTTCACGAACTCTGGTTTTTTGATAAGTATCTTCATACTCTTTGTACTGAAATGGAAATTGTGATTGAATATATTTATATGTCTATGACTGAGTTCTGTGTTGAATGGCTAAGTTATAAATATGCACTATCTCTCCTTGAACTTGTGTTTTTAAAAGGGCATATGCTTGACTCAGCTGAGCAGTTAGAGAGTTGTAAGATGTAAGCCTCCAATAGTGTCAGGGAAATATTTATTATAATGTTTAAGTCATGTCGGTCTCTAAAACCTACCCTCGCGGGAATTCCAAGTTCAAACCCTATGGAAGGAGGATGCCTCCTTCAGACCTTTCACCCGCATGACCGAGGGATCATGCCCATGTCCTTAACCAATTTACGACTAAACGAATTAGTGCGTAGCTCACAAGAGTTTCCAAAGGACCGATGTGACCAAGGTCTGGGAACCCTATGCTAGGTCCGAAAGGAATTAAGCCTTCTGACTTCAGAACTCCGGGAGTTAGGAGACATGGAATGTTTCAACCCTACCGTTTATAAATTGGCCAAAGGAAATTAATAGTTACAGTTACCCACCAGGTTAACCGACACCTAGCGGTTTTCTTATACGAGACAGTTAGACTTGCGCCACCATTTAAACTTGATCCATTCAATTATCGTGAAATAATGCGAACCACTAATTTGAGAGTATTCAGGAGACCCCTTGGTCGTTGGATCCACGTCGAGGTAACTTCGGCGAAGTCCCACTTTAGGGGAATGGAGGTGGTTTAATGCCAAATCTTTCGAATGTTGGAGTTGCGAAGTATTGTGGAACGTCAATTTTTGGATCCTTTGAGATCCCTCTCAGCCATTAGATCAAGCCTAGTGAAGGGGTAGCGTTAAGTACTTCGGTGAAGTCCCACTTTGGTATATTTGATATGGCGATGAACTCGGATTATCGTTGGAGCGCCGAAGGCCAGAGTGACTTAGTGTGACATCACCTAAGGTGATGTGTACCCCAAGTGGGTGAGACACGTGTCATCATGATTCAAAACCTTCACAAATCTTATGGGTAAATTAGACCTCGACAGGTCTCACCAGTTGATTGGGACACGTGTCACCCTTTCCTTCTGCCAAGTGTATTATGCTGGATCGACGTTGATCTGAGTGGATATCGGTGGCCACCCACCTTTTCCAACTGGCTCAAAACCGTTTTCTGGCAATTTTGGTAATTTACTATTCTTAGCAGTTTTTCACTTCCGGAGCCATTTTGAGGCCCTAAATGATGTTTTTTTGGGAAAATAGGGAGCAGTATCCAGATTCCTTTGTTATTGCCCCCAAAATGAATGTCCTCTACGATACCTTTCCAACGGGCTATCATACGCCTAAAACAGAAATCGTATGCAAAAGTTACGACCCAGGGAAGTTGATGTAAGAACTTACCCAAACGGGGCCCACATGACTTTTGGTGCTTCATCTCCTAGGGTTAGGTTTTTGGATGTCTAGGCTTTTTTGCATTCCTGTTTATTGTAAAATGACCTTCGGAGCCTCATTGTAATCATCTTCTTGCGAATGAGCGCAGTTGACACATCTCTTCTCAGAGATAAGCCACCACCATTCCAGCAAGTTGGTTTCCACTGCATTTTACAGTTTCAACTTATTTCCTTATTGAATAGAAAACCAATTTTATTGTATCCCTGTTATTTTTTGTTAAGCAATTGTTAATAATCTATATTCATTTCATTCTTCTCATAAAATCCAGATCAGTGGTATCAAAGCGGTCTGCTCCTTGTCGTCTTAATGCATGTCCCCAACGAGTTCGGAGTACAAAGAGTTGGGCCTCGAGCTTGTTTCTCCTGAGGAAAAAATATCTCGCACGCCCAAGCGACCTCTCACAGCAGGAGAAAATAAAGATGACATGACAATAGATCCTTTCAAACTATTGATTGAGTAATCCCTCATGCAACAGAGGAACGAGATGATGGATAGTTTCACGTGAATCCTTCGGCGGCTACCAACAGGCGACACATCTTCTTCGAGCAGAGGCACCGCCCCCTTCAAGGTACAAATAAACTTCGATATTCCTATATTTGAAGGTCAGATAGACGCAGATGCTATAGACAAGTGGTTGAATCTACTATAAGGGTATTTTTATGTCCATAAATTTTTGAATAGAGAAAAGATTACTTTTGTGCTCCTCAAAGTCGTTCCCCATGTCAAAGATTGGTAGAAAACTTTTTGTGAGCAAAAGGAAATAGAGGAACCCTCATTATTTACAGTCACTGCCACCTAATAATCCTTGAGGGATTCTATTAAGGAACAATACTACCATGTCGAAAGTTATGACGACTTGTATACCAAATGGACCACACTGTGGCAAGAAAGAGACCAAGCAGTGCCAAATTTTACAAATATCTTCCATACCTTGCGCACCAAGTTGGGTATCAAAGATTCAAAGCGAAATATGGTGCTCAAGTATTGTGGTGCTCTGCATAGATACATCCAGACCAAAATGGAATTTCTAGACATCTCATCCTTGGGCGTGGCCTACCGACATGCCATCAAAACCGAGTAGAAGCTCAAACAAAAGACGCGACAATTTGGGCCTAGGAATCCCTCACAACAAAAGCCAGGAAAGGGCGGCCCCAACCCACAGAACAAAGGACAAAGAAAATATGGATAGTATCAGGACAACCAGTCCAAGCCGCAAGCAAAGAAGGACATCGGTAAGACAAAGAAAGATACGAGGAACTGGTGCGATTTCCATAAGAGACCTTGGCATAACATTGCTAACTGCCACTCAAAGCAATCGCTGGTGGCCGAAGTGAAATCCTATGAATCGAATCCGGGTTATGAATATGAGCCATAACCAGAAAGGGGAAGATGGATCATTGATGCGGAACCTAGTGAAACTGTTACTACTATCAAGCTCCAGCCTGGTGAACCAGATGAGCCAGAAGAAGGAGCGTGCCTCTTCCATTCAAAGATGTGGGTAAAATGCACCCTGATGCACTTCATCGTTGATAGAGATATCCATAAGAACCTCATCTTAGTAGAGGTCATCAAGCAGCTGGCCCTGCCAACAATGCCGCACCCACAACCCTACACCATTGGATGGCTCCGCCAAAGAAGCGATGTCTGTGTCAGCCAACAGTGTCGACTGTCGTACGACATCAAGCCCTTCAAAGATGAGGTATTGTGTGATGTTTCTCCTCTCAAATTTTGTGATGTTCTTTTGGGACAACCTTATTTATGGAAATGCCATGTTGTATATGATTCTAGGCCTCGTAGTGTTAGTATTACTTTGAATAGTAAATTGTACAGAATACCCGAGGCAGTCCCACCTAGTTATTTTTCCTTGAACACTACTAAGCAATACAGGAAGGTCATCTCTCAGAGGGGGAATTTTGTCTTCTTCATGATTCGCTCTCAGAATAAGAGAAATATCACAGCCACATCTAGGGTCTCTGCGCCCGACCTCTCCACACAGCAAAATCAAGTAGATAAGGTCGTGGAAGAATACTCAGATATCTTCTCCTCACCTACCGGGGTACCTCTGCACTTCCAGGTCAAGCACCCCATCGATCTGACCCACGACGCACCCCTGCCCAATGGGCCAGTCTATCGCCCCTCTATGTTATAGCATGAGGATATCAAGCGACAGATCCAAGAACTGCTCCACAAGGGGCACATCCTTCCCATATCATCACCTTGCGGGATCCCAATCATGCTGGTACAGAAGAAATATGGAACCTGGCTACTCTGCATTGATTACCAGGATATGAATAAAATCACAGTCAGAAACCAGTACCCGATTCCCCGAATCGGTGACCTCCTTGATCAAATCACGGGGGCCAAATACTTCAATAAGATTAATTTGAAGTCTGGCTACCACCAGGTCCTGATAAAACAGACAAATGTATGGAAGACCCCCTTCAAGTCAAAGGAAGGCCTTTTTGAATGGTTGTTCATTCCCTTTGGTTTGACAAATGCTCCAGCCACTTTCATGAGGATGATGGATGATATCCTACGACCATTCACCAATACTTTTGTAGTGGTGTATCTGGATGACATTCTCATTTACAACAAGACTTGCGTCGAACACTTGCAACATATTCAGCAGGTTCTGCACACCCTGCGGCGGCACAAGCTATACGCCAACTTGGAAAAATTCTCCTTCGGCATGGACAAGGTCCATTACCTGGGCTACATCATTGATCAGCATGGCGTACATGTGGATCCAGCCAAGACTGGCCAGCCCCAACCACACTCACTGAGCTTCGTAGCTTCTTGGGCCTTGCCAATTTCTACCACAAGTTCGTGTTGGGATTCTCCCCTATTGCATGGGCCCTCAGCCAAATAACCAGGGGTGGTGGTAAGGTGAAATTTGCATGGGGTCAGTCCCAAAAATAAGCATTCGATGATTTGAAACAGTTCTTGTGCTCAACCCCGGTACTTTCACTACCAGACCTGCAACAACCCTTTGAGATTGAGACAGATGCTTCAGACTATGCTATGGGCGTCGTTCTCAATCAACATGACCACCTTGTGGCCTATCATAGTGAGACACTATCAGATGTTGTTCGTAATTACCCTACCTACGATAAATAAATGTACTCCATTGTGCAAGCCTACCACCAATGGAGACATTACATTCTTGGGAAGGAGACAATCATCCACACTGATCATAAGCCACTGCAGTTCATGTAGACACAAGGAAAATTGCAGAATGACCGCCATCAAAAGTGGTCCACATACTTGCAACAATTCCACCTCAACATCAAGTATAAAACAGGAAGCACCAATCGTGTCGTTGATTTCCTTAGCAGACTGCCAGTTGCAGCACTCACCACGATGCTAGAATCTTGCGGCCATGAGACCTCTGGATGGCCCCAACTATATGAGACAGAACCGGACTTCACCACCACCTACCAAATGTTGGGTGAAAACACAGTTGTCGATAATTTCCATCTTTAGGATGGGTTGTTGTGTCGTCTGGGCCATATCTGTGTTCCATCAAGTGAGCGACTGAAGTTGATCTGGGAATCCAACTAGAGTCAGGTGGCAGGACACTTCGGCGTCGAAAAGACGGTGGCGATGCTACATAAACATTTCTACTGACAGAAACTTCGACAAGAGGTCAGCAAGTATATCAGGTCCTACACTGCATGCGCTAATGCCAAACCGACCACTAAGAAACAGGGTCTGTACACCCCTCTTCCTACTCCTAACAGGCCATGGGAATCCATCTCAATGGACTACATGTCGGGCCTCCCATCCACCAAGCAGGGAAATGACTGTGTTTTTGTGGTTGTTGATCTCTTTTCTAAGATGGCAATTTTGGTTGCCTGCAAGAAGAGCATCACAACATAGGCCACTGCCAAGCTCTTCTTTGAACGAGTCTGGGTACATTTTGGAATCCCACAAACCATTGTCTCATATCGGGGCAGTCGATTTCTCCACACATTTTGGTCAAGCCTCTGGTCACTGCTGGACACCAAGCTCACCAAATCCATGACCTTCCACCCCCAGACAGATGGCCAAACCGAGGTCATAAATAGAATGATTGTGCATATCCTTCGCATGTATAATTCCAAGCACCCTCTCACATGGTATGAGAGCCTTCCCTATGTCCAACATAGCTAAAACCGAGCCCTGCATAGCTCAACCGGCCACAACCCCTTTCGGGTGGGGTTGGGATTCCAACCATTGGGTCCCATAGATGTTGCAATTCCCCTTGCGGTCACCTCGACCGACTCATCTCCTGCTCTAATTAACTGAGCCCTGCATAGCTCAACCGACCATAACCCCTTTCAGGTGGGGTTGGGATTCCAACCATTGGGTCCCATAGATGTTGCACTTCCCCTTGCGGTCACCTCGACCGACTCATCTCCTGCTCTAATTGAAGCTGAAAAAGCCACCCAGTTCATTGAGCAGATCCAGCACATCATCCAACAGGTTCAGGATATCCTACATAAGTCCAATGACAAGTACAAGCAGCGCCATGATCAACATTGGGTGCCACATAAGTTTTAGGTGGGAGACAAAGTTTGGTTGCACTTGCAGAAAGAATGCCTTACAGGACCCCATCGGAAGCTTTGCCCACTCCATTATGGGTCCTACACCATCACCAAGGCTGCAAGGTATAATTCTTTTGAGCTCAACATTCCTCATTTCCTTGGCCTGCACCCAATGTTCAACGTGGATCTCCTTCGCCTTTATTTCCCACCATTATTGAACACCTCGGAAGTAGCAAAATAGTTGACACCAACAGAGCTCAACCTCAACTGCATAAAATGGGCATCCAGTGATCAGATTGTGTACACACAGATCAAGGGCACTCGAAAGCAAAGGATCCATCTTTATCGAGTCGTTAAAGCAAGGCAGCTCCTGCACCAAGGCAAGTGGCTCACCCGAGGCCAAATTCAGCAGAAATTTCCTCATATGATGGGGGAACTCAATGCAATGGATACCATTGCTTCCTAAGGAGGGAGGATTGATCCAGGGATATCGGTGGACACCCACCTTTTCCAACAAGCTCAAAACAGTTTTCTGGCAATTTACTATTTTTAGCAGTTTCTCACTTCTCGAGTCGTTTTGAGGCCCTAAATGAAGTTTTTTTTGGAAAAATGGGGAGAAATATGAGTTTTATTTCGATAATTCCCCCAAAATTAATCTCCTCGATGATACCTTTCCAACGGAATATCATATGCCTAAAACGGAGATCGTATGCAAAAGTTACGACCCCGAGAAGTTGATGTAATAACTTACCCAAACGGGGCCCACGACTTTTGGCACTTCATCTCCTAGGGTTAGGTTTTTGGATGTCTAGGGTTTTTGGCATTCCTTTTTATTGTAAAAAGGCCTTAAGAGCCTCATTGTAATTATCTTCTTGCGAATGACCATAGCCAACACATCTCTTCTCATAGATAAGCCGCCACCATTCTAGCAAGCTCGTTTCTGCTGCATTTTACAGTTTTAGCTTATTTCCTTATTGAATAGAAAACCAGTTTTATTGTATCTCTGTTATTTTGTGTTAATCACAAGTTAATAATTTGTAGTCATTTCATTCTGCTCACAAAATCCGGATCAGACGTCGTGGTTAGTCCGACGTTGACCACTTTGGGAGAATATAGGTGTTCTAACGCCAACAACTCTCGAATGTCAAAGTGACGAAGCAACGAGGACCATCGATCCAAGGACACTTTGAAACCCCCCACGATAATTGGATCTAGACGATGGTCATCCCGACGTTGACCCACTTCGGGAGAAAAATGGAAATGGCATGATGAAACCTGGGAACGCTGAAGTTGCGAAGCAACGGGGGCCGTAGTTATAATGATCTACGTGGACACATATCGATCGTAGAAGAGAAGGGGTACCTGGAGGTAGTTGGCGGGAAGTTTGTCCTTCAGAGCTCTAGGTGATATCACAAAGTAGGAAAGGCCAAAAGACTTCTGGAGGATTTCAGTGCCGGAGTGACGTGGTGCCCTGATGTCACCTAGGGTGACGTGGAATCCTGCTCGAAGTGCCACGTGTCACCCGGATTTTTATGTTTTATAGACCCTATGCGCTCGTTAGTACATGACACATGTCATCCACCAACAAGGCCACATTTCATCTCTGCCTCGCCGCGTGTCATCCCCTGGCACGTATACGCTATCACGTGTAAGAGTGGGCCCTCAAGAGTTCAGGAGTTCGGAACTCTGGGAGGGTTGGGATGTTGGAGTGTATGCTCGAAAAGGGTCGAAGGCCTGATCTACGTGGTAGAGTTTCGAGGATTCGGGACTTCGAAGGAGATGCGAGAGTAAAAAAAAACGGAGCGCTCAGTGCTGAGGCTTCCAACACCGAATTCTCATATTTTTGTACGAGGATGCAGCTCTGCCATTAGATTTAACAAAGAACATATTTCTACCACGGATGTAAGAGCATTGGGAATCCCCGGGGCTTTGAAAATCGTGTATGGTATGAACGATATGGATCCACGTAGATGCAATGTGGCCCTCAACTAATAACGCCCGAAGAACTTCAAGAGGCCATAACTTATAAACCAAAGGTCAGTTTAGAGCCTAGTAGTAGCCGTTAGAAATCTTGTGGCAAGTAGAATTCGAGGGAGATCTCGAAATTACGATTTGAAATGGTACTTAAGGGGTCAGGTGTGTTACAAATTGGTATCAGAGAATGGTTACAACACTTGGCCTACTTGGGCTCATGAATGAGTCACTTAAAAATCTTATTTAAATAACTTTTAAGGGTGACACCCTATCTTACCCCATTCCTAAGAGGCTTAGTTAAACCTCTACTGAATAAAGGAATGAAATTTTTTACTATTGTGTGTGTTTGAAAAATATAAATTGTGTGTTTTTCATAAACTAATAGACCATTAACTAACAGAAAAATGTTTTATCAGCACTCAAGCAGTCAGTGGACCGTAGGAAAACTACAGCATAAAGGATGGTTACACACCATGAATTGGGGGAAAGCTCCCACAATAGAGAGGAAGAATTTGATGAAAGGAGGGTGGTGGAAATCCCTCCACATTTGGTTGAAACTGTAAGAAGCCTCATGGAAGAATTACAAAGTTGTAAGGCTGATAATGAAAGGTTGATAAAAGAGCAGGAAAAGCAAACTGAAATTAATGCAGTTCTACTGCAAAGATTATCAGATATACAAAGGCAACTATAGCATGGACCAACAGCCAGTCATGTGGACAGACATCATATGAAGAAAACCTAGAGTCCACCTGAGATACAAAAGAATGGATCTGAAAGTGGCCATACAAGCAGGATCACCTCAAAGAAGGCTCGACATGGAGCCAAGAGACACTCATCGAGGGAATCCTCTACTGAGGAGACTCACAACTACAAAGAATCTTCTAGTAGAAAAACCAGTTCATGTTCCCAAAAGAGAGGAAAGAAGAGGAAACATTCCAAGAGTCATGACCCTGAAGAGTTCAAGAAATCCAAACCACCCATTTTCAATGGAGAGATTAAGAAGGGGGAAGAAGTAGAAGTTTGGTTGCTTGGCTTGAAAAATTACTTCAGAGTCCATGACTAATTTGAAAATTTAAAGGTTCGAATAGCCATATTTAACTTGAATGGAAAGCCCTCCATTTGGTGGGAGGACCTTAGGAATGTGAAAGGGATTCATCAGAAGGACTTGTCATGGAAACAAATTGAGAAATACTTCAAAAAGAAGTATTTGTCAAAGAAATACTTTGATGGTAAGACCAAGGAGTTCTATGAACTCAAATTGGGACAACTCACTATAGAGGACTATATCAATAAATTCCTTGAGTTGATAAGGTATGTTCCATACATCAAAGATGAAAAGGTAAATATGCAATGATTTATTAGTGGACTACCTCAGTCCTTCTGGGTCAGGATTGAATTTTGATGGCTACTCGGTGCCCCTTCGACAACATGGTCGCCCTTACCCAGGACCTTCTCTAAACTCTGGCCCTAAGAGTCAAAGTACTCTTCCACTCCTCTCGGGAGTGCTCTCCACCCACAGCTCTCCGTCTCGGCGATCTCCCTTCATCCTTTGAATGCGTGCACTCTGACGTGGCTGGCTGGCTGGCTGCATGGAGAGATGCTCCTGCATCAAATTTGATGAGCCAAAGACCTTAGAAGACACTATTCATAAGGCAAGGTATTTCTATGAGCAGTTCAAGAACAAAACCAAACCTCACAAGGACTGGAAGAAGAAGAGTAGTTCGGGATTCAAGAAAAGGGGTTTAAACCCTCAGAATTCAAGAGTTATGGTAAAGGTTCTAAGATGAGACTTCCTAATAAAAGTGTATACCAACAAAATTTCCCCTCTCAAAGTGGAAATAAACCCTTTGGATCAGCCCCAGGTAAGACTGATAACACAAAGAGAGAACCCTTGAAATGTTGGGGTTGTGGAAAAGAACATCTGCTGAGAGACTGCCCATATGGGAAATAGAACAATAGGAGGGTCTACAACATCCAAGAGGCTACCACAATCAATTAGGTGTCTAGGATCATGCCATGGATTTATGCAGCCTTGGATAATAAACAAGTCGACCACCAAGCTTCAGTGGTGGAGATGGGAGGTATGATTTCCAACCATCTAGTTTCCATTTTAGTTGACCTTGGTTCTAATTTGAGTTATATTTTCCCTCAAACTATTGATAAATGTAAATTGCAACAAGTTAAACATGTTAAATCATGGTTGGTACAACTAGCCACTAGAACCAAAAGAAAAGTAACATAGGTCATACCAGCATGTCAATTTGTTATGAGTGGATTACCGACCCAAGAGAACCTAAGCATACTTCCTTTAGGATATTATGACCTGTCTATTGGCATGGATTGGTTGGTTGCCCATAAAACCAAGTTGGAATGTTAAAATAAAACTTTGGAGTGTGAAAATGAAGAAGGGAAAAAGGTAACCCTACAAGGGATTCAAAAGCATGTCTCAGTGAGACAAATATCCACACTTCAAGTGAATAAGTATTGCAGAAAAGGATGTCCTTTGTATGCAATAGATGTGTTGGAATTTGTTGAGGATGAAAAACCAATCCTAGAGGACTATCTCATATAGAGAGAGTATAAATATGTATTCCCAGAAGAGGTACCAGGTCTACCTCCAAGAAGAGACATTGACTTTTCAATAGAACTTGCACTAGGAGCGGTTCCAGTGTCTAGAACACCCTATAGAATGAGTACACCAGAGTTGGTTGAGCTAAATATACAGCTAAATGAAATGGTGTACAAAGGCTACATTCATCCCAGTGTGTCTCCATGGGAAGCACCAGCCTTGTTTGTGAAAAAGAAGGATGGAACAGTTAGGTTGTGCATAGACTATAGGCAACTCAATAAGAAAACCATAAAGAATAAGTATCCCTTGCCAAGAATCGACGACTTGTTTGACCAATCAAGGTGTGATAACATTTTCTCCAAGATTGAATTGAGTTCTGGATACCATCAGGTCCAAATTAAGGATGAAGACATCCACAAAACAACCTTTAGGACAAGATATGGTCACTATGAATTTGTGGTGGTGCCATTTGGGCTAACCAATGCACCAACCACTTTTATTTGCTTCATGAATAATGTACTCAGTAAATTATTCGATATATTTGTATTGGTTTTTATTGATGATATTCTAATCTATTCAAAGAATGGGGAAGAACATGAAGAATATCTCAAGTTAGTACTTCAAGTACTAAGAGAACATCAGCTCTATGCTAAGTTTAGTAAGTGTGACTTTTTCCAGAAACAAGTCCATTACTTAGGCCATCTTATTTATGAATAAGGGGTGGAATTTGATCCTAACAAGATCAAAGCAATAATGGATTGGCCTACTCCAAAGAATGTATCTGATATCAAATCCTTTATGGCCCTAGCGGGATACTATAGCAGATTCGTAAAAGGATTTTCCAAGATTAGTTGCCCAATCACTTCCCTTCAGAAAAAGGGGGTTAAATTCATTTGGACATCAAAATGTGAAGAGAGATTCAAAGAGTTGAAATACCTTCTAACCAAGGCACATGTGATAAATATTGCAGACCCAAACAAGGACTTCCTTGTGTGTAAAGAAGCATGCAAGGAAGGACTCAGAGGATTCCTTATGCAAGAAGAACATGTAATATGATATGAATCCAGAAAATTAAATGAGCATGAAATCAATTATGTGACCCATGATCTAGAATTGGCTTCCATAGTGCATGCTCTAAAAATTTGGAGGCATTACCTCCTGGGTAGAAGATTTCTGTTGATGACAAATCATTGTGGGTTGAGGTACATGTTTGATCAACCAAAACTTAATGCTAGACAAGCTAGATGGATGGATCTCCTTAGTGAGTTTTATTTTGAAATCAAACTATCAAAGGAAAAGAAAATAGGGTGGTTGATGCCCTTAGCATAAGTGTGAAAGTGATTCACCTGGCATTCGTAAGCACCTGTGAAATAGATGTCAGGGAGAGAGTCAAAAGTGCACACAAAACAGATGCATTTTTCAAGACTGTAAAATCGTACTTAGAACAAGATCCCACAAGGCTGAAGTAAAAAGGTTATCAATTGTTGAATGATGTCCTACTAACTTACAAAGGTAGGTTGTATATCCCAAATTGTGACGACTTGAAGAGGTTCATGATGGATGAACTACATAAAATACCATATATTGGTCATCCTGGTTGTCAGAAAATGATTACAACCACTAGGAAATTGTTCTATTGGCTAAGACTGAAGAAGGACATAGCTGATTACTTGGCTAAATGTCTAGAATGTCATAAGGTTAAGGCGGAACATCGGCATCCAACAAGGTTGTTGCAGACCCTACCAATTCCATAATGGAAATGAGAAACCATCTCCATGGATTTCATCACCGTATTACCAAAATCGGTCAAGCAGAATGATGCTATCATGGTAGTGGTAAATAAATTGAGCAAGTTTGCTCACTTCATTCCTGTCAAGTCAACTTGCAAGGCAATACATATTGTCAGTATCTTCATGAAAGAAATATTTTCGTTGCATGGCATGCCTAAGGAGATCATATCTGACAGAGATACGAAATTTACTTCGAGCTTTTGGAAATATCTAATGGTTGGTTTTGAGACTAAATTGTTGTTTAGCACGGCCTATCACCCTCAAACTGATGGACAGACAGAGAGGTTAAACCAAGTATTAGAGGACATGTTAAGGATGCATGTAATGCATCAGCCTAAGAAGTGGGAAGACTACCTGCCACTGGTAGAGTTTGCCTGCAACAATGGCTATCAAGAGTCAATGAAGATGAGCCCTTTTGAAGCCCTCTATGGTAGACAGTGAAAGATTACAATCAAATGGAATAATCCAATAGATAGAATTACAATCGGGCCAGACATGCTGAAAGAAATGGAATAGCAAGTAATTCACATAAAACAAAATATGAAAATAGATCAGGATAGACAGACAAGTTATGCAGACAGAAAGAGGACTCCTAGAGAGTTCGAAACAGGGGATCACGTGTACCTCAGAGTTAGACCCAGGAAAATATCCTTGAGAATGGTAGCTTGTGCTAAGTCAACACCTCAGTATTGTGGACCCTTTGAAATTTTGGATAGAGTGGGACCTGTAGCCTATAGGCTAGCACTTCCTCCCATAGTGAAGATACATAATGTTTTCCATGTTTTGTTATTAAAGAAATATGTACATGATTCTAATCATATTATTGTCTGGTTTGTGATTCAGGTGGAACCGACAGGGAGAATTCCTTCCAGAACCTCAATGCATAATAGACAGGAAGGAAACCCCACTCAGGAACAGAACCATTGCACAAGTCAAGGTGCAATGGAAGCACTTTGGCCCAGATGAGGCTGCATGGGAAATGGAGGATGCCATGAGACATGAATATCCATTTTTGTTTACTTATGTACATACATAGCACACTGGAAGATAGAACATCGAGGACGATGTTCCTTTAAGGGGGAGGGAATTGTAATACCCATGTTTCCATGAGACATGAATATCCATTTTTGATTACTTATGTACATACATAGCACACTGGAAGATAGAACATCAAGGACGATGTTCCTTTAAGTGGGAGGGGATTGTAATACCCCTATTTGCCCCAGTTTGTAAATATAAATATAACTGGCCAAGAGACTATGGAAGACTAGATATGTGTGAAATTTGGATTTGATGAACTTGTGTATAAAAGGTCAATGTATGTATTTTCTATTATTAATAGAAAATGGATAAGTGTTGCATAATTGTTGAAAGGGGGGTTTTTCAAGACAGACCATGGATGTTATGAGAGAGATGGTGAAGGGAACTAGGAATGGTTGAGATGACCCCCACAAAACCAATACCTTACTGGATTTAATGACTTAGAGCAGTCCTCTGACCCATATATGAATTACTAGTCAGAGTGGTAGTTAAAAGCGTCATCCTCAAGAGTTAATGAGGAGATGGGGCGGAGTACCCATCTGTAAGACTTCCAGACCTGACCATGAGCTGGGGATTCAGACCCATGCAACCTTGCTAAGAAAGGCAAGAAAGAGGTAATTCGTGGGTAGAGGAGAAGAGAGCAGAGTCACAAGAGCAATCTCGAGAAGATAAAAAGAGCGGTTACAACTCTCTGGTTCGAGGAAGAACTGGGAAATAAGCTTGTTATGGCGTAATAAGTTGTTGGCAAGGTTTTTGTTACAATCTGATAAACAAGGTTGACGAGTGACTGTGGAAATACTCGGGCAGACCTCCTTTCTTGGTACAAAGAAAACCCACTGCCAGGATTTCGTGGAAGGACGAGAGTAATCTTCATCCCTGACTTTTGCTGAGTAAGAAGAAAGAGTCTCTCTTATAGTGTCGTGGTCTAGCTCGGGGGTGGTCAGTGGTAAATCCTTCAGGAGTGGATGTGCCTATGGTTGGGTGGAAACAAGCACCCCTTTCAGTGGTCGCTTCACGAACTCTGGTTTTCTGATAAGTATCTTCATACTCTATGTACTGAAATGGGAATGGTGATTGAATATATTTATATGTCTATGACTGAGTTCTATGTTGAATGGATAAGTTATAAATATGAACTATCTCTCTGTGAACTCATGTTTTTAAATGGGTGTATGCTTGACTCAGTTGAATAGTTAGAGAGTTGTAAGTTGTAAGCGTGCAATAGTGTCGGGGAAAGATTTATTGGAATGTTTAAGTCTTGTCGCTCTCTAAAACCTACCCTCACGGGAATTCCAAATTCAAATCCTGTGGAAGGAGGATTCCTCCTTTAGACCTTTCACCTGCATGACCAAGCGCTCGTGCCCATGTCCTTAACCCATTTATGTCTAAATTAAGGAATTAGTGCGTATCTCACAACAATTTCCAAAGGACCCATGTGACCAAGGTCTGGGAACCCTGTGCTAGGTCTGAAAGGAGTTAATCCGTCTAACTTCGGAACTCCAAGAGTTAGGAGCCCTGAAGTGTTTTGACCTACCATTTATAAATCAACCGAAGGAAATTGATTGTTACGGTTACCCACCAGGTTAACCGGCGCATGGAGGTTTCCTTATCTGGGACAGTTAGACTTGCCCCACCATTAAAACTTGATCCATTCATTTATCGTGAATTAATGTGAACCATCGATATGATAGTATTCGGGAACCCCCTTCGTTGTTGGATCCATGCCGAGGTAACTTTAGCAAAATCCCACTTCGAGGGAATGGAGGTGGTTTAACGCCAAAGCTTTCGAATGTCGGAGTTGCGAAGTATTTTGGACCGTCGATTTTCGAATCCTTTGGGATCCCTCTCAGCCGTTAGATCAAGCCTAGTGAAGGGGTAGAGCTAGGTACTTCGGCGAAGTACCACTTCAGAGATTTGAGATGGCAATGAACTAATATTATCGTCGGAGTGACTTAGCGTGCTGACATCACCTAAGTTGATGTGTACCCTGAGTGGGTGAGCCACATGTCATCCTGATTCAGAATATTCACAGATATTATGGGTAAAATAGACATCGACAGGTATCACCAGTTGATTGGGACATGTGTCACCCTTGCCTTCTGCCAAGTGTCTTACGTTGGATCGACGTCATGGTCAGTCCAACGTTGACCACTTTGGGAGAATAGAGATGTTCTAACGCCAACAAATCCTAAATGTCGAAGTGACGAAGCAACGAGGACCTTCGATCCGGGGACACTTCGGAACCCCCCACGAATGTTGGATCTAGACGATGGTCAACCCGATGCTGACCCACTCCGGGATAAAAATGCAAATGGCATGATGAAACCAGCAAACTCTGAAGTTTTGAAGCATCGAAGGTCGTAGATATAAGGATCTACATGGACACATTTCGACCGTAGAAGAGAAGGGGTACCGGGAGGTCGTTGGAGAGAAGTTCGGGCTTCAGAGCTTCGGGTGATCTCGCAAAGTAGGAAAGGCCATAAGACTTCTGGAGGTTGTCAATCCCGGAGTGACGTGGACTCTTGCTCGACGTGCCACATGTCACCCGGATTTGTACATTTTACAGACCCTATGCGCCTATTAGGACATGACATGTGTCATCCACCAATGAGGCCACCTGATATCATCGCCTCACCGTGTGTCATCCCCTAGCACATATACGCTATCATGTCTAAGAGTGGGCCCTCGCGAGTTCAGGAGTTTCGAAACTTCGGGAGGTCTGGGATGTTAGAGTGTATGCTCAAAAAGGGTCGAAGGTCGATGCTACATGGCAAAGTTTTAGGGATTCGGGACTTCAAAGGAGATGCGAGAGTAAAAACAAAGGAGCGCTCAGTGTCGAGGCGTCGAATGCCAAATTCTCATATTCATATACGAGGATGCAGCTCCGCCATTGGATTAAACGGAGAACATATTTCTACCACAGATGCAGGAGCGTTGGGAATCCCTGGGGCTTCAGAAACCTTTTATGGTACGAACAAGATGGACCCACGTGGACACCATGTGGCCCTCAACTAATAGTGCCCGAAGAACTTCGGGAGGCCATAACTTGTAGACCACAGGTCCGTTTAGAGCTTGGTAGCAGCCGTTAGAAAGCTCGTGGCGAGTAGAATTTGAGGGATATATCATAATTAGGATTTGAGATGGTTAAGGGAAAACTAAATTACGATGCCCCATCCCTAGAAAAGATAATTAAGGGGTCGGGTGTGTTACGGTATCTAATGTGGTGTTGCTTACGATTATATTGTCGATGATATATTGAATGGTATTGATAAATTGTTGAATATTGTTGAAGAATATATATTGTGTTTAAAAGTAACAAAAGTGCTCATAATGATTCACCCCCCCTCTCAGTATTCCAACATCTCCTTCCTTTATTTATTTGAGAGGAAAGGAAGGCCAACAACATAAAGTGTCCCTAATCCCTTACAAAGAACCCATCTCTAACAATTAGGTCCACACACGTGAAGTGATACGCTCCAAAAGGACACATGTCAAGGTCGAAGGTGATGTCATTAACAAGCAACGATCCAATGCGTGAATGCTATGGAGATGTTTCCAATGCTCCTCCTCTACAAGGATCAAAATCTCCAACACTCCTCCAAATCCATATGCTCCTCTAAGTTCACCACACCTACATGATCACTCCCATAACCCAAGTGTCCTCAAGTCAAGTACAAGCCTCCATGTAAACAATCCAAGTGTACCCATGATATCCAGGGCTCAACGCTCTCCTCTAAAATGGCCAATGCTCTTGCTCCAAAGAAAGAAATCCTCCAAGAAAGCAACTCAACCTCCACGTGGACATCATGAAGAAGTCACCAAGCTATCAAGGTTTCCAACAATCTGAGGAATAATGACACTTAAGCATCAAGCAAATTCCAACATCCAAGAGTAAGCCACCTCCACATGTCCATGGCCATTATGGAACAATCAAAAGTCATCCATACATCATGTACCTGACATCACATGAAGCACCCCCAAACATCGTGTAAACACTTTCAAACTAACCCTAAAATATAATACTCCTTCTTTATGAGGAAAGTGTTTTCACAAACACTAGTCTTATCCCTCTTTAACGCACCCAAACCCGCCATTTGCAAATTTGTACTTGCTATAGTCTCAATATCAACCCAAATATCACCCTCCAAATGCATCACACCTCATATCCTCGAGACGATTGGAAGGCTCATGAATGGAAGAAACTAATGTAACATGGTTAGTATATCTTCTCGAAGGAATGCTCATATTGAAGTAGTAGGTGAGAAAATATACAATCCTCATATCAACTCTTCCACTCGTATATCTAACCCAACTCTAACCTCTAAGTCAACCTTAAGAAAAACAACCTCCTCTCTATCCTTAATCATTGAAGGAGAATCTCATTAACTAGAAAATATCACATTCTCATCATAATCCACATCTATGTTGTTGGGATCCTCCCTAGGGGTGAAATGAGGGGTGGAACGTCCATTAGATTAATAACAATGAAGGCATTGGGATCCTCCCTATGGGTGTAATGGGGGGTCTAAAGGTACCATTACAACAATAATAATGGATCCCATTAATTGCAAAGAAGAATAATTCCATTATGTTTGTTGTTATTAAATAAGGCCCACGACGATAATTAGTATTGAATAAATGTAATGTGGCCTCATTAAAGAAGGTCCACTAGGTTGTTATGATTAGAGTTTTCTTGTTAGCTATAAATAGGAATGGAGTATTCCTTATGTATGTGTGTGAAAGAATATTGTAATTGGAGCTTAGGTCATTGAGAGGTTGCTCAACCTTAAGTGGCAAGTACACATGAGTGGATTCCTTCCATAAAAGAATCAATTGTGAGGTGTTTCCCTACCTTAAGGGGTTTTGATATTAATAAAGTGTTGAT
>JZKD02S1666902.1:83179-97074 GCA_000966675.3 Picea glauca
TTTAATATTATTTTCACAAATTTAAAAAAAATAATATTAAGTAATTCGCTTACTTTCTTTTTTATATCTTTCTCATATAATATAACGAATCAATGAATATTTTTATCATAAAGACGTCTGGTCTTGACTAAACTATTGAGAAATCATGGAAGAAACTATTTTGCAGAATAAAGATACTATTAAAATGTCAAATCAAAATTTAAGGAATAAACATTGCTAAGATAAGAACAAATTCTCACGAGCTCCATAGTGAAACTGGGCGTTGGTCAATCCCTAAAAAGCCATGGGATGAAAGAGTGTGTCACCATTGTGACACTAAGAAGGTTGAAGATGAAAAGCACTTTCTCTCAGATTGTCCACCCTATACCCATATTAAATCTCATTTTCAAAATATTGATCACACTACCAACCTTCCTAACCTCTTAACTCAACAAAAGTATGGTGATCTTGGAAAGCTTATCTTAATATTTTTCGAGCACAGAAACAAAATTCTAAAGAATAACAAGTAATCACTTACCATCTTAAAGTCCAATAAACCAATTAGATCTCAGTAGACGTTAATCATCATCATCGTCATCAATTGGATAAACGAAATTAAATATAAAGACTTAAAAATATTATTCTTTCTTTACACCCTTGACATACTTATATTTAAATACACCTTATTACTTTACTTTCTTTTATTTTGTTTAAAACATTTTTATAACTTTTATTTTTTTAATTAAAAATAATTTAATATTATTTTCACAAATTTCTAAAAAAAAAATTTATTAATAAATCCGCTTACTTTCTTTTTTAATATCTTTCTCATATAATATAACGAATCAATGAATATCCTTTTCCTAAATTAATTGGACTCGTTTATCCACTTTACTAACATAAATATTTTTTCACTTTCCTTGATTTACTATATCTAGCTATTATGGCTTAAACAGTCACGATAGTCGACTTTTTAATGACTTCAAACCTCACGAGTCACGATCTTCCCTCGAAAACAACCTTTGATTAGGTTAAACAGATATGGCCGCGATCCAATTGTGTATTTCTGTCATTGTTTCTGAATGATTCAATGGCGGCAGTCACTTTGAAATCCTGGCGGCGATCCAATGGTGTATTTTCTGCAATCGTTTCTGAATGATTCAATGGCGGCAGTCACATTGGAATCCGCGGCCATTGGAGTGGGAGTCTCTCGGATGATTGAAAATCTGTTTCGCCATCCAATCTGTCCACCAATAATGATGTTATTTGGATTGGATTTGTGACGTAGTTCGACTCCCAAAACTTCGTTGATGACTTGAACGCGATGTTAGCAGAATTTCAAACGGTGTGATACCAAATGGCCACGACTGTGTGAAGCTTCTGAATTTAAGATGGCCAACAAAGTAGTTTATATATGTATACGTTTTACTAAATGATTTTTTTTTGCTATTTTTTATGGGAATATTTGCTTGAAATTCTAAAATTGTTAGATCCGTAGATTTGAATTATTATTTCTATATAATCCTAGTGTTTTATGAGATTTTCAGCATGCCGAATCCATTTTTGCATTCAGAAATAGATTTTAAACAACAAAAAATAGTGATTTTCGTGCAGATTTATGTCGCTAAATTCTGTTAAAAAAAAACTATTTCGTAGAACAATTAGATAGCAGTGAAATGCTCTTATTTTGATTCTTTGACAGGGTGATAGGTTATCTTTTTTTAATTTTCTTGCTCTAGTTTTTTTTTTTTTTTCCAGATTATCCTTTTTCAATTTTCTTATTCTAGTTTTGTTTTTTTTAATCCCTTTTCAATTTTTTTGCTATAGTTTGATTTCATTGGAATTTTTAAAATGTAAATGATTAAAGACTTGTTGTGTTGTGGTAAAAGACTTACATAAATCAAAGAAACTTTAAAACAATAGGGATTGGTTAAAAGTCAAATACCAAATGAAACGAAATGAACATATGTTCATTTGATTTGATGAAGAAACATCCAATATAAAAATGATAAAGAACATAAATCCATATAGGACAATATATACAATAATGAATAAGATTTAAATGAAAATGATGAAAATGAGAAGTTTTACAATTACCTCTATGATGGTATATATACACATTCATTGGTCAAGAGGTTGATGGGACATATCCTTTCATTAGGTCATGTCTCATTAAAAGGATGTCATTTTATTTACTATTAACATTTAATAGTAAATTGAGAGTCTGGATAAGTCATAGGGTGATCAAACAAAGGTTGCACCATCTCTGAATAGTCCTTTGGGTACGGAGTTAACCATGTTAGAAGATTATGAAGTCATTAGTGAATTTGAAGTTTTTGAAGAATTTTGTAAGACTTATCCCCCTGGGGTTACAGGGATTTGAATCATTTTCCTTAGTAAGAATAGAGTCTCGGGGTGAAGGACATGAGTCCATAATAAGAGGGGAGGAAATTGACTCATTATAAATAAGACTTAAAGGAAAACTCTTGAAAAGATTATTCAGAGATAGAAAGAGGCTAGCTTTTAATAGCCGAAACAAATCATTCTATCCATAACAAAAATAAGACAAAAAAGAAGAAGTTAAGGAAGGTAAACAATTGACCATAAAAGGGCCCTTAAAGCAGGGCGTGCCTCATATAGGACAAAACCATGAAAATCCTTTCCTTGAGGCATGGGGGTTCCCCTAAGAAGCTATCCCCTCACACATTGTCTAAGAGACAAATCCTTTTATTCTTTATATTCATAGGAAATAATGGGAGGTTTACTAATAGGGTGGACCAACTATATGGTACTTATTAATTTTTCCTTTCTAATTGCACGTATCTAAATAGAATTAGGGTTTAAAGAACCGAGGAAATCCTTCTACATATTCAATTTGCATGGTCCATATGATGTCAGAAAGGTATTTTGGTATAACTTTAAAATCCAAGGTTTGGCCACAAGTGATGATGTGATTCTAGGAGGGGATTTAAATGTAACATCCTCGTTTTTAGTGATGTGTAATTAAATACGATGTACGACCATGGGCCCAACTATGTAAAATGTAAACATTGTATATTGTAATAATAAAATAAATGTAATGTCAGATGCAGATGGAAACGTAGTAATGGGGAGATAAGTTTCCACAAGAGAGGCGAAGGTCTAAGAGAGGGGTCCAAGGGGGGAATATTGATGGATATTAATCCCAACTCACTTTTCTAAAATTATTTTGGTGCATAAACCTTCTAATTTTCCTTTTGAGTGTATCAAGCCCCAATCATTAANTCTCTGTGTATTATAATCATCATGTATTCTGTTGTGCATATCAATTTAATGTTAATGTTATTGATTGTTTATTATAGCAGTAAATAATATGTTTACTCTGAGCTTAAATGTATTTCCTTTCTTAAACGCATGTGGATTATATAATGCATGTATGAGTTATGTACAAAGTGGTGTTATAGTTTTCTTTTAAGAGCGATTAAGCCTTGGTAACCGAAAAGTGGTGCTACAGGCTATCTAAGCTTTAAAAAGCAAACTTTCAAACCTTGAGATCTATAGTTTAGTAGATGCAATAGATCGAAGATCTAGTATGATAGAGTATCGAGGTTGGAAATCAACAAGTAAACTAGGTCTTTGAAGAGGGAAAGCCAAGGAATGGAAACAATAAATCTCTAATCTAAAAACATTGCTACTGGATTTGGCGTAGAGGAAGATAAAATTATATGGTCTAAAAATAAAGCCTATAGAGTTATACAACAAAATTAGGGTATGAGGTCACAATGAAGGAAGTTGTAGTAGAGGAGGAGTGGTGGTGTAAATCTCTATGGACACTAAATATCCATTAAAAGATAGGATTTACTATGGTTGGCGTTATACAAAAATATTTAAACCTAAGACAATTGCAAGAAGTGGACTTGGCAGGCTCCTAGTTGGTGTACTCTATGCAAAAAAAAAAAAAAAAATGAATCTATAGATCATCTATTAGTACATTTCCCTTATACAAAAGAAGTTTGGGGTGAGGAATGGAAACTAACATATGGAAAAGGCAAGTGGGAGGGGGATATTGTGTTAGAATGCTTTGAAGGGTGGTACAAGGAAAGAGCATTAAGCAATCATATTACCTTGCCTTGCACCGTTGCTTGGGAAATATGGTTGGTGAGAAATGAAATGAAATTCCAAAGTAAGGAAATCCTTCGTTTACAGGCCATCCATTAGATCATATATTCTTATGAAGGAATTTGAAAACCTGAAAGGATGAAGAGTCAAAGAAATTTGAAATTTTATGATGTTGATAAAACAAAGGAAAAAGGTTATTTTGATGGAGCATACCAAGGTACACCCAACACATGTGGAGTAGGTGACATCATATATTTGAGAGACAACAATTATTTAGCTTTTAAGGTAGTTGTTGGGAAAGGAACTAGTAACATAACACAAATCTATGCACTATGGTTAATGTTGAAAATAGTTATAGAAAGAGGTCTTATTATTAAGAGATTCCAAGCTCATAGTTGAATGGGAAAATGGGAATTACAAAATACAAAAATTATTATTGACTCTAATTATGGACATAATAAAAAAGGTAAGGGCTCGATCTGTAAATCTCTCTTTTCAGCATGTATACAAGGAATTCAACTAGAATGTTGATATGTTATCTAAATATGCCTTCACTCTCAAGGAGGGGCTAATGAATATAGATGAACTAGAGGGGGTGCATCTTCCAGTCAAAATCCTATCGATTTATTCCTAGAGACATAACTATAGATGGTACCAAGTTTTTGGAAGCTTCTTTGATTTTCCAAATTTTTAGCCTATGGTTTTATGTTGTTTTTCTTGAATATAGGCCTGACAGTGTAAGCCAAATGCTAGTGGATCACTATATAAAAGTAGTGAGTTCTATGGGTTATTTTGATTAAATAGATGCAAAGTTTGTGACTTATAGGCTATTTTGATAAAATAGAAGCAAAGTCTTTGACTTATGGTAGTGCTGGAAAGGTACATCATAGCCTGGCATATTAAGCTAGATGCTAGTGAATGACTTTATAAAAGTAGGGAGTTTTGTTGGTCATTTTGACGAAATAGAAGAAGAGTCTTTGACTGACGGGAGTGTTGGAAAGGCATATTATTATGTTTTTATTATGTATATTTTTATTTCTACTTTAAAAGGAAAAAATGTAATATTTTTTAGATTGCAATGGAGTTGTATATTAAAAATTCAAATGACTTTTTTTTCACATTTTTTTTTTCAAATCTCTTGAATTAGAAATTAAACTGGTGTGATCATTGTTTAAACAATTACAATTTAATTTATCTGGATCAATTCAAAAAAGACATAATACTTAAACAATTTCATTGATCTAGATCAATTTGAAAAAGACAATACTTTTAATTAAAGTATACAGTTGTTGCAATGGTAAATTTATTTATCTGGATCAATTCAAAAAAGACATAATACTTAAACAATTTGATTGATCTGAATCAATTCAAAAAGGACATAATACTTTTGCTTAAAGTATAGAGTTGTTACAATGGTAGATTTCATAAATCAAAATTTTGAGCACTAAATTAGGACAAATTTCTACCCAACTACATCAAGTAGAGGTTTGAATGCCCTTATCCCATGCAAATTTCAACTATTCATTTGAATAAAAATCATGTTGTTTATGAAAGTAATAAGGGATGCCTAGCTACATGTAGTGGTAAGAATTATCAAGTAGATCCCAACAATATGTAAGGAGGTTCTCTGTATAAAGTTGATGGTAAAATACGAGAACACAACAGGCTTAGATAGTACTTATCCAAGCCATTACTGTTGCCATATTTTTCTCCAAACAACGATTTTATTGATATCGGTCATCCTTAGAGATATTCAAAACTATGCCACGCTTGACCACAAGATGAGAGATATTTTGGAACATGTAAGCGAGTGTGTATGGTTGCATTATTAGTCCTTCAAGTCTTCAACCATGGAATATAGCAATAATTGTATCCCAAAACTCTTTGAGACTTTTTCCCTTTTTAAAAAAGTTGGAGATAGTCAGTCTTAAGCACTAAATCAGATGGTAATTTTTAAGCACTTTGGATGCAGAGTCATAAATGTTCTTGTAGAGTGCATTGAGCGCATTGAATTTAAGGGCATTTCAAATTTAATGATCTCTATACACTTTGTCATGACATTTATTATTTTGTGTGAGTGTTTAGATGAGATTTCAAATTTAATGATCTCTATACACTTTGTCATGACATTTATTATTCTGTGTGAGTGTTTAGATGAGATTTCAAATTTAATGATCTCTATACTCTTTGTCATGACATTTATTATTATGTGTGAGTGTTTAGATGAGTTTTACGAGGTACACGTAAAATAAACATATGGAAAATTTATATTACTAAAAATAAAAGATTTAATATTGAAATCCTAATGGATTTTTTTTTTCAATAAGAAAAAAACTTATATTAGTGAATATAATAGTTTTGTTACAAATCTCTTACATCACGACTACCAAAACAAATTTCAGAAATTTTGTTACATAATCTCAGAACTCCGGACTGCCAACAGAAGACAAGTATTTTGTTAGCAAATCTCATACAAAAACTGCCAACATAAGTCTAAATTCCTATCCAATTGTTGATTGAATCTTAATATTGTGCTCATCCTACCATTACAAAATATATATCTGCCTTTCATACATAGGAAAAAAAGTATTTCTCCTCATTTTTTGTAAAACCAAATCAAAAAACAAATAAGATTTCACTTATAACTCCCCATACACTGTTGCAAAAGATTTTTTATACATTTAATCTTATAAAATTGCCGCATTTCCATCATTCCCTTTTGCATAATATATCCCATCCTCGTCCAACAGTAAGGCATATTTTGGCAATAGATCAACTTCCTTGTTATACGACATGTAAATATGTTGAGCTTTTAATCGTATAAATCTCTCGTTCAACTCTCGAATTCTAGAAATCCAAGGCTGAAGAGAGATCACTTGGAGATCATTAACATTAGTAAACCAATCTATGGTAATTTTTGAATCACCTACCAGTTGTATTCTATTTATCTTTTTAATGCAAGCAAAATAAAGAATGCACCATAGAGCAAGTAGTTCTCCCTTTGTATTGGTACCTCGTCCATAGTTCATCTTCAGCCTACAAGTGCATGTTAATGGACATTTAATCATTGCTCCAACACCACATTTAGAACCTCTTTCTTGTGAAGCACCATAAAAAAACCCCACTGTCATATCCCAGTCCAATATAGGAGGCCTGTCAATCCTTCTGTCCTTTGCATCAATAGAAAAATTTTTGTCTCCCAAATTTTTTGTATCTCCCAAATACTGTAATATGTTATTGCAAACTCTGACCCTATTAAGAAAACAGTCTTCAAAATTAACCAAGTTCCTATGTTTCCAGATTTCCCAGCATAAATAACAAGGTAATTCTTTTACATTATCCTTCTGCTTTATCCAGTTTAAAAAGCATTCAGCAGCCTGTCCTCCTTCCCAGTTACCTTTATAATTTAGTTCCTTTTGTAAATAAAACCAAATATCTTTTGTAAAGTTATATTCAACAAATAGATGCTTTACAGTTTCTTCTTTAAGACCACACAATACACATTTACTAGGCTCAACAAATCCTCTTTTCAGCAAATTCTCTCATGTCAGAATTTTTTTTTCAAGCATAAGCCAAATAAAAAGTTTTATTTTTAGTGGAAGTTGCCAATGTCATAATTCAAAATACCAAAAAGTTGGTTGTACCTCCTCCTCCAACAATTGGACTTCATAGGCCTATTTTGCATTTACTTGCCCCCCCTAGTCTCCCAGGACTAATTTAAGGTATCTTTCCCTTCAATTAAATCGATACCTACGCCAACTAACCCATTTACATAGTTTTTCCATTCTATGACATTTCTCCAACCAATCCTAGGGACTCATAATTTTTCCAGCTAGTATGTCTCAGTTCATCCATATCCAAATTCCTTACTTGTGCTAGGAATTTAATACCTAGTAACTTCACAGTGTGTATTAAATTCCTAGACAACTTATAGTAACTATGAGCTCCAACTATTAGATCAGTCCCAATTCTGATGTCTTTCCCATCACCGGGTTTCCAAGCCAGCCAGTCTGTTATTATAGGAGTGGTTGAGGTGAGTGCTCTCCAAATATTTGATATGCCTGACCAACTTTTCCTTTCCTCCCTAAACCATCCAGTAACAGATTTTTTCCTCGGATACTTTTTTATTATTACCTCATGCCATAGACCTGGTACCATAAGACACCTCCATAAGCTTTTAGATGCAAGTGCTTTCCCAAAGGTAAATATGATTTTGTTACCCCAATGTCCCACTTTCTTTGGTTTGGCTAATTTCTTCCGGCTAACCAGATGTATCCCTTCTTTAGTCTTTTTCCCCATCCACAGAAAGTTGAACATCTTCCTTCTGATATTATTTAAAATACATTTAGGAATTTTGGCTAATGATAACCAATACACATGTAAGCTTTCCAATACTGCTTTGATCAGAGTGAGTCTACCTCCTAAACTGAGCCACCTATGACTCCAATTTAATATTCTTTTGTCAAAATATTTCTCCAACCACAACCAATCTGCCTTATTATAATAGTTTGGTTTGATATAACATCCAAGATACTTAATCCCTTCCTCAACTGGTTTAACATCAAATGGCAAGATATCTTTTAACAAGGATAGTTCCTCTACTTCCCATCCATATTATAAGAAGGAAGACTTATGTGGACTGATAACCATACCTGTTGCTTTGCAGAACAGTTCCAGGATTTTCTGATACACTTTCCATTCCACCATGTTTCCAATCCCAAATAGAATGATATCATCAACAAACATTAGATGAGTGATTTTTACCCCTCTAGCCACTAGAATACCTTTTATTTTCTTTTCCCCCACCTGCTCCAATATAGCCCTACTCAACCCTTCTACAATAAGAAGAAAAAGTATAGGTGACAAAGGACAACTTTGCCTTAGTCCCCTTGCACTTTTGAAGAAATTAGTAGGCTTTCCATTTACCAACACAACATAGTTTGTTGAGGTCACACATCCCATAATCCAATCTGTTGCTTCTAAACTCAGTCCCACCTATAGTAATACTAATCTTAAGAAACCCCAATCCACTTTATCATAAGCCTTTATCAAATCTATTTTTAGAACCAATGCTTTAATGTTTTTCACCTTAATTCTATGTAGTGTTTCCTGAACAACGCCAATAGCATCAGTAATTTGTCTTCCATCAAGGAATCCAAATTGTTCCTTAGAAATCCCAAAGGACAACAATGTTTTTATCCCGGTAGCTATAATTTTAGTGATAATCTTGTACACTAAATTGCACAGAGCTATAGGTCTATCGTCTCTAAAGGAATCAGGTCTATCACTTTTTGGAATAAGGGCAAGAAAGGTATCATTTAGTGCCCCAGAAACCCACCCTTTCCTTCTGGACTCTTCCACCATCTCCAATATATTATTACCAAAAATATCATAAAAAACTAGGAAAAATTCCACTGTCCGGCCATTCGGGCCAGGACTTTTTGAACCTTTAAATCCTTTTAAAGTTTTCAGAATTTCTGCTGAAGTGACTTGTTCACATACTCTGATGTTATCTTCCTCTATGAACATCCTTGGATAGTTCTTTATAATTTCTAATTGATTTGTAATACAAATGTTAGGTTGTGCCTTATAAATATTCTGGAAGTATCCTACAACTTCCACTTGTAATTCCTGATACTAGAAATCATAGAACCATCTTCCTTACTAATATCCCAGATAGTATTCCTTTGTTTATTCGAATTTGCATAGGCATGGAAACATTTTGTATTCCTATCACCTAAATCCAACCAATCAATTATGCTCTTCTGCCTCCAAGCTTCCTCCTCTTGTCTCAAAAGTAACAATTCCCTTTTCTCCAATTCTAAAACTGTAACTTTGTCTATGCCCCTCTCAAACCCCCCTGGGTAGTTTGCATAAAAATTATCCAAATCCAATTCAAGTTTGATCAATTCTTCTCTTGTTTCATTTTTTTTCTTCCTTTCCCATTTGGTCACCAGTGATTTTAATAATTTCAACTTTTTTACTAGTGAGTCCATTGGGTTTAGTATCTTTGTTCCCAATAGTCCTTCCCAATTGGTTCTAACAAAGTTAACTAGATCATGATCCTCCAACCAAATAGAGTTGAACTTGAAAGGATAACAACCTTTTTCATTCTCTAATTCCAAGTGTAATATCACAGGTAAGTGATCTGAGACCTTTAGATTACAGACCCAAGTTCTATACCCGAGCCCTGACAAAGCAAGATCCTCTGAAATCAAAAAATCTATGCAGTCCTTTTGCTATATATTCTTGGCCACCTCTTCCATTCCTCCAGGTGGGAAGAATTTCATTATGCTCTGCATCCACCAAACCCTCTCCTTGTACCAACTGTCTAAATCAGGGTTGGAGGGGATCTGCTCTGGCATGTGCACCCCAAACTTCTCTATAGGAGGTAGTAAAATTTAGATCCCCACCCAAAATCAATGATTGTTATTTAAGTAAACCTTCCCTTTTTATATTCTCCCAAAATACCTCCCTATCTAAGTAAGGGCCATAACAATTAATCAACTTCATCTTTTTATCCAATCCTTTTATAATTCCTTCCAACATAATTCTTGCAGAAGTCAAATATGCATTGAAATCAACTTTTTTTGGATTCCACACAGAGAGTAGACCCGTAGAACCCCCCTTCCAGGCCTCATAGCCTTTCGACGATGGCTTCCAGCTAAACTCATTATTGCTCATTTTGGATCTCCCCGAAATCAGACTTTGACTTACATTCACCGCTTCATTAGGACTCCTATCCGCTAACCATAACCTCTCCCCGATAAATTTCATGTTATTCCCATTACTCATTAAAGAAGAACTCGAAATCAGAGCGCAGGGTTGTAGTCTATCACCTCCCGGCTATGACTCAACCCCCCCATCCACCAAGACTCTTATACCTACCTCATCCCTAGATCTATCGCCTTTTTCCGCGACAACACCAGGGCAAATTTCTAATCCCTCACTAGCGGCTACCACATCGGTGCATCTATCTAGATATATACTCCCTTTCAATTCATCTCTAGGCAAAGGCACCATCCATCTATTACCAATTAATTCCTCCACATAACTTACATAAGGTGTCATTAAGATTTTTAAGCAATGGATATTGGACTTACCCGGCGTTTGATCACTTTCCATATCCTGCGTTTGACAACGTCCACACCATTCTTTAGCTGGCATAGTCTCAATAGAGGACAACATCTTTAACTCGGTTTCAACATTCAAGTCTTTAGATTCTATAAACCTCTTCTGTAGTGTACCAGAACAGTTTATCCTTAAATGACCCGTCTATTTGCATTCTGAGCACCTGAATGACACCCCCAAATAGTCTAGTTTTTGTATGTAGGCCTCTCCATTCCACACCACCTCAATCTCGGCCGACATCCCTTTAAACAGGTCCATTTCCACAAGGATTTTACTCATCCTTTTGTCCAGTCCCGTAAGTAAACCAGGGTTTACAGATAAAAACTTGTCAATCACGTTCCCAATCTCCCTGAAGGCGTCCCGATTCCAAGGTACGAGTGGACAACCGGGTAAAAGAACCCACAAATGTTTGAATCTGATTACCTCTTTTTCTGGGTTAAAAGCCACAGGCCATCGTTTAAGCATTAGGCTCCATGTTTTCACAAGACAAACCTTGTTTAGTATAAGTTATGCATCCTCCAATGACTGGAACAAGAAGCAGTACCACTGTCTGGGTAAAATGAAAGCCTCTGGTAAGTAACCGAGAACCAGTCCCCAACAATCTGCGATCCATCGATGGATATCCCTCGCAACCATCGATCTATATCCAAACCTGCCAACTAGGCCCCTTAGGGAGTATTCACTTGCTTTTCTCATCCCTATATATCTACTCAGTATCAACTTTACTTTCTCTTTTCTCGCTCTCTAGAGTTTTATATGCAATCTCTATTGAGAACCCTTTCTGTAGTGGATTTTGTCAGTTTCCTTCTCTATCGAATCCTTCCCAAACCCTCTCTCTGCTCCTCTCATAGGATTTTCTTTCCCCGAACCCACATCTTCCATTGCCAAGAAACTACAAGAAGGTTTTGTAACTGATAGATATCCCTGTCGTGACTCAGTGCCAGCCCTATCACCAACTCCCTCCATTGATAAATTACCAACTAGTCTTTGTTCTGATGTGAGCTCCGCCTCCTTCTGAAAACTACATGTAGGAGAAGGTAAAGTAAATACTTCCTGGCCAGATCCTTCGATAGTTCTATGATCCGCTTCCTCCACTGAGTTACAAGCTGGTCGATTTTTCTTCGAACCCTTCCCACCGCTACACTTGGGTGGAATAGAACAATAGTTTTGGCTATTCCAACCCTTTTCCTATTCCCAAGAGAATAGTTCATTGATGACGTCCAGTACACTGCTGACCTTTTTTTCCTTGTATGCCTCACCATCTGTCCTGTACAGGGTCAATTACTCAGACCTGCTTCGATAACATTCTCTCTTACATCAGTTGAGACCCTATTCTGTCTAATCCTATATAGTTCCTCCCTATAGTCCTCATTTGTCTTTAATAATCCCCCCTGGCTCCACCAACTATCCTCCTCCAGCTCCTCTACTATTCTTGAGGCATTAACTTCCATCTCTTACCTACCCTATCTCGCCTGACAAAACCTTATATCTCCTTCAAAACATTATATCTCCTTCAAAACCTCTCTCAATACCACTTTACACCAAAAACTTACACAGATCTCAAGGGTAGGTACCATAACTACCCTTAGGAACCTCTCCCAGGTGTGGTGGTATTTGTGTCAAGGAAACCCTAATAGCCGCCATTCCCCTGGTTCAGACTCCATCCTGGGATCCTATCCGACTTTACGGTTTTCCCCAATGGATTTGAATACACTATTTCAATGTAGTGAGGTTCTAAAATCCCACGGATCAATGGGAATTACTAATTGTGTGAAGTCAAATGAAAAGAGAGGAAACTTTCTATGAGAAAAAATAGATTTAATATTAATGTTGTTTGCATGTCATCAACATTATTAAAGTCATTATTATTATTTCTTAATATATCTAAACTACAGTAATGATTTTACAGGCATAAATACATATTAAATGTACCAAAAAATGAATTTTTATTTTTATTATTATTAATTTTTTTTAATTTTAATATTGCAAGGATCACGACAAAATGGACAATAATATTTTATATTTTTAATCAATATAAAGATTTTTTCAAATAGTTTGAATATGAACAAATCAAATGATAAAATAACAAAAATCCTTCAAATGTTTTATATTTTTAATCAATGAAAAGATTTTCTTAAATAATTTGGATATAAACAATGCACCAAACTAATCTAGTTATAAGGAGAAAATAAATTCTTAGGAAATTTTTTACCCTCTTCTGATTCACTTTCTCCATAGCATTCAACCCTTCGATTATACATAATGTGCTCTTTGTCACATATGTAATTTCAACTTGGAATAGAATAATATAAAAGAGTTTAAGTGAGATCTCGAGACTTCCAAACCCTAATATTGGAACATATTCTTTTCCCACTAAATATTTTGCAAATAAATTAAAATTATATATATATCTCATTTTCTTACTTTTCCTTGATAAAGGGGTTTTGTATGACTTAAGAAAAAGAAACCATTGTCATATAGGGGGTGTTTGGGTGTTTTAAGGTCACGACCAAGTCAGAAACTAAATTGATGTATAAGGCCTCCTTGTTTGTGGGACAAAGGACTCCCTCTATGCAACGATTTGACTGCTAAAGTCTACAGAGATATACATACCCTACCCCCCTCTAGATTTGAGCTTGTGACCTCTTAGGAGGAAACACATGTTCTTAACCATTAGGCCCACTCAT
>JZKD02S1666902.1:121890-134904 GCA_000966675.3 Picea glauca
GACTCTAGGACTGGCGGGCTCAAGATTGTGATTGTTTACGGATGGTCATCCTATCTAACATTATCTAAAAACATTATTTTCAAATACTAAATTATTAATATTAAATATTGATATTATACAATTGAATTACATAAAATTATCAAAGGATGTTAAATCGCTTATTTAAAAAAAAATGAAAGAAAAAAAATATATATTTTTTAAATTCTATCACCGCAAGCATAACAAGGAACAATTTGAATTTTAAGGGCCTCTTGTTGATATGATAACACAATTGCAGTTCACACAATATATATTTGTTGATTTCAAATTATTCCAGGAGATTAATTTTACCAAGTTCATCGATTAAGCAAAAATGCTAAAACAACGACCAATTTGAATTTTAAGGGCCTCTTGTTCATATGATGGCACAATTTCACTTCGCACAGTATATATTCATTGATTTCAAATTATTCCAGGAGATTAATTTTACCAAGTTCATCGATCAAGGAAAACTGCTAAAACAAGCCACATACTACATTTGTGTCACAGCGCCGTAGAAATTATCAGGTGGATTTGCAGACTAGCTGGCTAAAAAAATCAATTCTATTGTTCTATGTCCTCCAAACAACAGTCAGAGTTCCGCAATATACAAATTGACAAACAAAGCACACAACCAAGAACCAACTAAACTTCAAACAGGCCGCAAGCAATTTGCCACAAGGTTCCATAGAGTAGGATGCATTGACCTTTGCACCAAACAATTTGATATACAAAGAAAAGACGTCACCTCATTCGTTTTCTCTTGCATTTGGTATATGTTCCCAGCAGAAAATAACCAGGGCCATGGGATATATGGGGTTTTCTGCCATGCTTCCCATTATTTGGATCGAACAATCTTATGCGCATGCAATCCCAACTAATCGAGTCCGACGAACATTCATCTAGATGTTGAAGAAATATTAGAGACACATGAGGTATTTTCATTTCCTGCCAAAGTTTGATATATATATTTTTCCCCTTCTTCAGTCGATATGAAAATTGCATTGTCCTCATTTAAGGTGAATTTGTTGTGTATCTGAAGGTCCCGCAGCATGTAGACACTACTTGCCTTTTTCTGTAGATATGTTTCATACGACAACTCTGCCAACTTAGGAAGCACATTTTTAACAGAGGTTGCCTAACCATACAATGCACGATTGTGTTGCCCACGGTTTGGATGGCAACATTGACGCAATGTCCATATATATATGGACATTTTCACTGCATCGCAGACAATCTATCGTATCATCACTTATCAAAGAGAAGGCAAAAGTAGGAGAGTTGCATTTTGCACATACAGGTTCAAAGGGGGTCGAGTACACATTGGCTGCAACTAAAACTCCTTCAACCTGGGAACACAAGCATATCAATTAATACATTGAACAATATAATACACAACTGCACCCCCCCTCCCCTTAAAAAAATAAATAATAAATAAAACAGGCCGCAGAAATTTGTTGAAGGCTATTTCTATAAGCAAAGTGAGGTTGATTTTATGGATGTATATGCACAACAGTTATAGAGCTAGCTAGTTTCTTCGGATCCTGTACTATATCTGCTTACAACTCTATTACAAACGTTTCCTAGGTTGTCCGAAAGATCCTTTCTCTAACATCCCTTTTCTTTGTTAGATTTTTGAAGAGCATAAGTGGAATCTGCCCTTTATGCAATTGTTGCTCCATTGATGAAAATAAATTTGAATACGTATCGAACAATTGCAGTTGCAACATGGAACAGTGCAATATTTGTGTAACTTACCCAAGATACATGCACATGCGAAAGTAAAGGACAAAACTAAATATGAAAGCAGTACCATTGCCTTGTCGTTGTCCGACTCTCCATCCTTTATATGGGGAATGTGTTGCAAGACAAGTTTTCTCGCCAGTGTGACAGTTGCGCCAATCGTTCTAATTGGGTAAATATCAGTGCTCTGTGCAAGCTGGATGATAGTCAAGTCTGGGACTAAACAATATTTTGAACAAACTGCGGAAATTTTTTCCACAATGCTTGTTTCGTTGAGAGAAATAATTCGATCACAATCACCACGGTCATATACTGTTTTGGGCAATATATTAAAATTTGTAATGGATATCCCATTACCCGGCAACATCTTTTTTGCATGTTTCTGGACAAGTTGTGGAGGAATAGTCAGTGTCACTGTCATCATGGCCTCCTTGTCTATCATTTCATCACGCATAATGGATCTAGTTTTGTTTGCCTTGTCCAAGTAGGTTTTATAGACGACCATTATTTCCCCGACAAACACTTGTCCAGTTCGATGGCTATTCAAGCCCTCTATTGATAGTACTTTGGATGTTACAACTCTAGACCTGTTGACAATTTTTGAACAGGGAAACTAAAGTGAATGGTAGTGTGCATTTTTTTTTTTTGTATTCTTCTTTTACTAGCATAAATCTACAAGTACATGCATAGCTTCGATGAACTATGGAGCTAGAGTTTTGCAACAACACCTCTTAGTCTGCGGAACATGCGGCATGTTCGGCGTCTCGCTTGTACTTGTTGATACTTCTTGTGAACTGCAAACCATGTATTGCAAATGACATTAGCATATTCACCATGCCATGGATGAATATATAGCTGAGGAAATTTGTTTGGTAAACATAGTAGGAGCAAAGCATATGCATCTTTACCTTTGGTCTTGTTGTTCTGCTAATGTCTGGGATGACTGACTGCTCATGCCCATGTCACTAGTCCAACTTTTTCTGATGCAAGCATGTGCAGATGAACATCATGACTAAACAAGCATATGAATTGTATATTGTCCATCAGAAGGACAAAATAACCATAAAATTGTATGCATCTACTTTTTTTAACTGGAAAAATGTTTAACAGTAAACAGGGCGTGAGGGCGGGGTACCACGGCCAATCTGTATATCATGGACCCCCGGGAGCCAAGGGAGCAATCTTGAACCTTCCAGCCCGGCACCCACAATCGAAAAAGTGGGTAACTATGGAATAAGGTTAGAAGTGAAACCGTTAGTCTTCCAACCGATGCACCAAGGCATTTTTTAAAAGAACACTAAGCAAATGAATTAGAAAACAAAAGGGATAATAGAAAATGGAAAAAGTAGAAATAGAGAGGGCAAAAAAGCCCATTGTTGCCAAGCCATCATTTTCAAGTCTAATATTATATGCCCCCACCCATTTTGTATATTTAATTTACCAACACAATTGGTATACCTTTTAGAAGATTGTACCACAGAACCCTCTGTTGTTGCACATAACAATTCATCTTCCTGTCCAAGCAACCTGGTTTTTCCAAGGCAGCAACGTCGAATATGCAATGGATGTTAGTTTCCAATTTTGACCATATTTTTGCCTATGTTATGCCAGATATACCCCCATTCCATATCCAGTATCATTCCTTTCTGGCCTTACCTTGATACATTTCACATCATTTTGCCCTAAATGGAGCTATTCAAGGTATTCATATGATTTAAGTTATTTTTAATGTATTTTAATACTTTAAACTGATATTGATACTAACATTGCATGAGTTAGGTACTTGTTTCCTTGAAGCAGATTTATCAGTACCAAGTACCGGCTTGCACTTAATGGAGATGTCAAAGATTTGCACGATATTGCCAGATTGGAATGCCAGTTCTGATTCATATGTTATAGTTCAGATTTCAAATCTCGAATTAATCTCGAGAGAACAGAATGTGATGACTCAAAGAAGAATTATAGAACCGGTTTTTACTATGTTTATCTCTATTTCATAGTTCACGCTTCTTGACACTTCGTGTCATGAAGCTGTGAACTTGATTTTAACAAACTTTGAGTCATTTTCGGATCTAAGATTCTCTCAATTAATGTACCTATGTCTAAGTCTATTTTTGGATTCACGATTGTAGATGTAGGGAGGATCTATATAAACTTGGTTGCTCTCTATGTCAAAAATCGTTGAAGAAACCGTGTTTTGTGATATTGTTGATAATACAATTCCTGAACTGTGCATTATATTATCTTTTATGTCAATGAATTGAGTTAATTTTTGAATTATGGAGCATGAGGAATGATATAGTTAAGCATGAAGTGATTTGATTTAGTTTTGGTTTCGTTTTAAAGCGATTGCACCTTTTGGTTGGGCCCGCCAACAGATTCAATTCACTTTCCCTTTCTCTATATTGTAGTTAGTTCGTTTCCAGTTTTAAAATATGTGTGCTAGTTTTGTTTTTTTTGAAATTGTTTTGTTAATTTCCGACTTGAATCATTTTCGTTTAGTTCGTTTTTAGTTTGGAATTATTCCGTAGATCATTGAATATTGGAATTAGTTGTTTGCCATTCGTATAATTTGATGAACAATCTAATTACTGATTTAACTCTTTTAATTTAGTTTAGATTTACTTTGTTTTCAAGTTTTAGTTTAATTATGATTTGAAGTTAGTTTAAACTCAGATTTACTCTGTTTTTAGGGTAGTTCAATTGTGGTTTGGTTTGAGAAAGCTTCTGATATCTGTAGGGTAAAGAAGGACATTGATTAGTTTCAATTTTATTAGATTTATTTCGATTTAGAACAAACATAGAGAAAGATTGGCTTAGAAGCAACGATTTAATTTGATTCAGTACTTAGAATAGATCATTAAAGATTGCTCTTCATAGGTTTCTATTGAGGATAATTTCCATTTATAGAATAGATTATTGTAGAGAATAGATTTGCACATGCATTGATAGAACATTTTCATCTTTTTCAAAATTTAGATAGAATTTAAATTGCAAGATTAGACATAGCATAGTGATCTCAGTCGAAGAGGATTTTCTGTTTACATTGTTTCAGTTTCATTTCTCAGAAAGATTTAGATTCAGATTTTTAGGATAAATTTAGACTCTGTTTGTTGAGATTTCGCTTGATTAGAATTAGGATAAACTCTAGAATGATTCAATGTTAGTTTCTATCCAGTAAAACTTTTAGCATGTGACAGATTTTGGTTGTTGAATTAGTTTCTGTAGACTCTTTTTACAAAGGTTGTTCCATTCAATAGACTTAATTTGGAATTTGATTAAAGTAGAAGACAATAGAAAAATGATCATTACATTTATCATAGGATTAATGAGTTCTTAAATTCGATTTATTTCTTGGTGTTTAGATTAAATAGAAGATCTTTAAATGTTCTTTTGTTTAGATTAAATAGAAGATCTTTAAATGTTCTTTCTTTTATAGTGAAGGTATATGTTTTGATGATTAGGTGTTTAGTTAATGGTAGAATTGAAATAAATATCATTGGATGATTTCCTTGAATTAGGAATAGAAGTACATTTAAATTTAATTAACTTGGAATTATTTCCATTTCCTAGATTAATTAGACAGGATATGATCAGTTTTAAGATACTCATTAGAATTCAATTTATGAGAGTAAGTTTATGTTTTCTTTTTAGAATAACATTTAGGTAGAAATTAGAATCTTAACCGCACATATAGTGTAGCAGCTCTAAGTTTACTTGCCCTGGTCTGACAATTTAGTGTTTTCAGGTAATTAAAATCATTAATATAAAAAGCCTGACAATTGACATGAAGGCAAGTTAGTATGAAGACAAACATCTAAAAGAAAGAGAAACAGGTCTATTTACCCGCCATAGAGTCCATCATCCTCTCCAGCCATTCTGTTTGTTTAAATGCAACAATGCAGTGAAAACACAACGGACATGAAGTAGGTTAGTATGCAGGAAGGCATGTATTGAAGATAACTTATAATGAAGACATACATGTAAAATAAAGAGAAACATGGTTGTGTACCCGCGAAAGAGCCCATCGTCATATCCAACCATTATGTTTGTTTAAATGTAGCAATGCAGCAAAAACACAACGGACATGAAGCAGGTTAGTATGCAGGAAGGCATGTAATGAAGATAAGTTACCATGTAGGAAGGCACACAACATGTACATATAATAAACTAGGTGAACACATATACAGACAATAAATGAAATACAAAACAATGCAATATGAAATAACAGTACAAGCATGCACCTTTCTATATCCTCTTCAACCGATGTAGTAAAGACTCTGTCGTTTTCTCCAGCTATTCTGTTTGTTTGAATGTGGGAACGCACAAAATACAATGAACATGAATGGAAGCTGGTATGCACCAGAGAACAAGCAATATGTACATACAGTAAAAGACACTCAACAAACAGTCTAGAAGATAGGCATAAACATGAACCTTTATGCTTCTCCATCCATAGCTAAAAACGTGTAATTTTTTTTTCCCTACCCAAAATATATTACAAGCCACAAAATATCACGAAATTGCATGGTCGTAGCTAAACGATTTTTGGTTTTCCATGGAAAATTATCCAGATATGCTTCCACTGATGGAAATACATGTTCTTTATCCTCTACACAAACTGTTATGCCCACGATACAAGTTTTTGGTTTTCCGTGGCAAACTACCCAGACATGCTTCCAGACATAGAAATATAATCTTGCAAAATCTTTGTTGTACATATCATATCTCAAGTACAACACAAATTGTATCGTGCACTGTAATGTCCCCCACCTCTTGATAAAGAGGTATTGAAGAGACTCAGTGTCTTAGGCATCCCCACTAGGCCATAGTCTCACACTAAGGGGAAAGGTCAACTAGACTAAAGTTATATTCTTAAGTTGACTTGAGGAAAAGGTAAAAAACGAGTAAAAGATAACTCAATGAAAGAATAGAAGCGCTGGAAGAGTTAACCCTGGGAGTTAATCTAACTCAACAAAGAAATAGAAGAAAAAGTATAAATAGAAGGTCGGGGCACATCTATGGGGCATTCTGGATTTTGGTATTTGCTTGTTATTTCTCTTGAGCATATAGTTTGGGGGTTTTGCTATTACAAACCCTTGTGAGCAACTCAGTGGTCAAAGATCCACTCACCTTGTTCCAAATCTTGGTCTTGGGGATGAAAGACTCCACCCACACCATTCCACAATCATCACATATCCACCAAAAGATTCTGAAAAGCAACAGGGTCGTACTGTTTAGGGGTTTCCAGTAGGGGTGCATCATTATCTAAAGGAGAGTTCAATCCAGATGACTAGGAGAGTCGTTGGGCATTTCAACACTTGGGTTTTACTTGCAGGTCCTCAACCATCACTTTGACGGTTTCTTTGAAGAGTTATCATCGTCAGATCTTCAACTACAGTTTGGGACGGCTTTGAGGCTAGGAGGACGTCCTGTGATTCAGTATTTCTCAGATCTAGAGAGCTCTACCTAGAATCTGGATTTGAAACTTCTCCCACGGGTTTCCATAGCCCGATCTATATTCCTGGAGACTTTAAGAGCATTTGGAGGCCTCCTTCATCAGGGCCGTGTTATCTAGGGTTCCAAGCATCTAGGAGGGCGCAACTTCATTAGAGGATTCAGTATTTGGAGGGGTTAACCTTAGCATTTCGGCTTGAGAATTCTGGAGGGGGATCTTATCACCCTGATCTATCAGTTGGCAGATTTTGGGTTCATTTGGAGTCTTCCTTCATCAGGGCCGATTTATTGAGGGTTTCAGCCTTCTACTAGAGTGTGGCATCCTTCAACTTGAGGAGTTTGGCATTCATACGGCTCAGATTTGTTTTGTATTGGTCTTCATTTCTTATCCAGCATTTGGAGGCTTATTTTGTATTAGCGGGAGCATTTTGTAGGAGCTCATATCCATTATCTATTGGGGCAATTTGAGGATTATTCCAAATCTGCCCTCTATTGTATCTGATTCATGCTTCTTATAATAAAGGTCAGATATATGCTTGTGTTTTCTATATCTTGAGTATATTGTGATCTTGCATGTGTTGGATGACTCTTGTATAAACACCATTTAAAATAACTGGAACAACTTCAATAGCCACCTACACATCAAATACATCAATGGCAGTTAGTGATTCTAAGCAAAAAATTGGCTTGGGATCGTTATAGTGGTATCAGAGATTTGATCCTCCAAACCTGTGGAGGGATTGGCACATGAAGAGGTACAGTGGAATCTTTATGGGTAGAAGGAAGAAACCAACCAGTGAAACAGAGGCCAAAATGGAAGGGTCAGGGGATGACCGTGAGCCTCAGGGCTTGGCTTTCTTGGCAGACGAATTTGACAAGTTCCAGTAGACCTTAAATCTCACAGAGGGAAACTTGGTCCACCATCTACAGGAGAACCAGGAAACCAACTTAAGGGGACAGGCCGAAATTACTGAAACCTTGAAGAAGGTTGATGAGAATATGAGGAAGATTGATGAGAACCAATCTCGGATAACTGATCTTTTGATGCAAATGACTCATCAAGGAAAGGACCCTGAGACGTATGGGAATAAGGTGGCTAGTGGATCCGGTGGATTCCATGGTGAGATCAGATATAACCCGGAGAAAGCTCCCAGATCCGAAGGAAGTCAGGGAGGAGGCATGTCCAATGGGCAGATGGGTAGCAGGGTTAACTCTAGGCCATACATGCCCACGTTCATAGATGAACAGTTAGGCCGACATCTGGGTAGCAGGGCTAACCCGAGGCCATACATGCCCACATTCACAGATGAGCAAGTGAAACAGGAATAGGTGGATGATTTTGTTGAACAAATGGTGAGATGTACCAAGGAGTACTACGGTTTGGATATGACGATTCAAAAGCAGATGTCCCTGGATCAATATTGCCAACTCAAGTTCAGAAATAAGCCTAGGTCGAACCACAGGAGCAGCTTTGAGTTTGAATGAAGAGCAGGGAAGATAGAGATTACATAATTTGATGGTACGAACAAGATGACAACACAAGCATGGGTGCAAAAGTTGGATACCTACCTGCAGCTTAACCCCATGAGGGAGATGGAAGCCATCAAGTTTGCTACTATGTACTTTGATGGCAAAGCTCATGATTGGTGGTATCATGGACTCATCACACTAGGCCACAATCAAATAGTTTCCTACCCATAATTTACTCATAGGCTCATTGATAGGTTTGATCAAGGGGATCCTGAGCTACACTTCTGGGAGCTCACACAACTCAAGCAAACTAGCACGGCTGAGGTATATATTGAAGAATTTCAGAGGTTGGCAGTGATGGTGCAAGACATTTCTCCAACCAGACTCATGATGCTCTTCACTTAGGGGTTGATGGAACCCTTGAAGGGTTGGGTAAAGGCTTTCAAGCCTACCAACCTACAGAAGGCTATATGGAAGACAAGGGATCTGGGACCAGTTGTTAAGCCAAAATTCATACCCAGACCACCTCTTAACAATGGTGGAAGAGATCAAAGGCCTCCAATGAACCAAGGAGGACGTGACCCAAGGGGTTTTGACCGGGGTCGTGGCAGAGTGGATGAGAACACCAGGAGGGAGCTGAGAAGGAAGCAACTTTGCTTCACTTGCAAAGAACCATGGAACCCAACACACAAATGCATGGGTTGTGGTCAAGTGCACTACATAGAGGTCACTTCTGACAACGAGGAGGAGGAGGAGATCGGACAGATATAGAACATTGAGGCCGAAACTATTGAGGTGGTAGAAGAAGAGAGCATAGGACAAGAAAGACAGGACTGTATGGCTACCTTAGTGTCTATCAATGGAGTGCCCAAGTATAACACCTTCCGGATGAGGGGGGTCTTGCAGGGATAGAAGGTATCGGTTCTGATTGATGGGGGAGCCTCTCATAACTTCATTGATTCAACATTGTTGAAAAGGAGGCACATACCCACATTAGAGTTTGAAGGGTTCAAGGTGGAGGCACTATGCCTTGTGACAAATACATCCCTGGCATGAAGCTTACCTTGGGTAGGCATGAGCTGGTACAGGACGTCTATGTTATGGACCTTCCGGATACCAACATCATCCTTGGTGTTCAGTGGCTAAGCACGTTGGGACCTATCACCACCAACTACAATACCATGGAGATGTCATTCACAGAGGAGGGTGGACGAAAGATAGTGCTCCGGGGCATGATAGGGAATGCTACAAAGGTGGTCACGGCTAAGAGGATGGAGGCCATCTTCCGAAGAGACGAGATAGTGTACGCAGCAGAATGCAGGATTTCAGCACGTATGGATGAGCAGGGCAAGGTTCACTACACCCCATAGATCAAATAAATCCTTGACAAGCACCACAAGGTGTTTGGACCGATTCCCCCAAGGGTACCACCAGATAGGGGGTTTGAGCACATTATTGAGCTAGAGGAAGGAGCCAAACCAGTCATTACCACACCATACAAACATCCAAAGAAGTACCAAGATGAGATAGAGAAGGCCATCAAGGAACTTTTGGACATGGGGCACATCAGACCAAACACTATCCCTTTTGCTTCTTCAGTAGTGCTGGTGAAGAAGAAATATGGCACTATGAGGATGTGCATTGACTTTAGGGCCTTGAATAAAAAGACCATCAAAAACAGGTACCCGATACCAAGGATTGATGAGCTGCTAGACGAGTTGCATGGAGTTGTCTACTTCACAAAGATTGACCTTCATTCTGGCTATCATCATATCAAGATGAGGGAGGAGGACATCTCAAAAACAGCCTTCAGATGTCATTACGACCACTGTGAGTTTTTGGTGATGCCCTTTGGGTTAACCAACACACCAGCTACGTTCCAATCTTGTATGAACCATGTGTTCAACATGCAGTTGAGGAAGCATTTGCTGGTATTTTTTGATGACTTTCTCATTTACATCAAGACGTGGGAGGAGCATCTCAGACATGTGGATCAGATTTTGACAATCATGGAGGAACAATCACTATATGCTAAGGAGTCCAAATGTGAGTTTGGAATGGCATAGGTGCTTTACTTGGGGCACATCATTGGAGAAAAGGGGGTACAGGTACATCAAGAGAAAATAAAAGCCAACTTGGGGCACATCATTGGAGAAAAGGGGGTACAGGTACATCAAGAGAAAATAAAAGCCATCATGGAATGGCCTACTCCTAAGACACTCACAAAATTGAGAGGATTTATGGGCATGTGCACATACTACAGGAAATTTGTCAAGGGATTTTCTCAGTTGTGTGCACCTTTGACTGATTTGACTAAGAAAGGAGCCTTCAAGTGGAATGAGGAGGCTCAAATGATGATGGACAAGATGAAGAAGGTAATGAGTACGTGCCCAGTCCTGGCCCTTCCAGATTTCAACCTACCTTTTACCTTGGAGTGTGATGCCTCGGGAGAAGGGATAAGGGTCGTACTGATGCAGAATAGGCATTCTCTTGCCTATGAGAGTCGAAAACTCAGGGGTCCCGAGCTACTCTACAACATTTATGACAAAGAAATGTTGGCTATCATGCACGCACTAGCCAAATTCTGGAAATATTTGGTAGGTGCACGGTTTGTGGTCAAGTCAGTTCATAACAGTCTCAAATACCTATTGGAGCAGAAGGACTTGAATGAGAGACAACAAAAATGGGTAAGCAGAACACAGGCCTACGACTTTGACATTGAATTTGTCAAAGTGAAGAACAATGTGGTGGTTGATGCATTATCCAGGAGGCCATCCATCTTTGCCATGACAAGGGTATCAGTTGACTGGAAAGACCATCTGGTAATGGAATATGCAAAGGATCAGTTCGCGTGACAACTATTGGATGGGCAGGTACAAGATGATAATTTCAGGGTTATAAATGACCTCATCTACTATAAGGACCGCATCTTTTTGGTTCTTGAATCGGCCTTCAAGGCCAAGGTATTGCAGGCGTACCATGACTCACCGATGGCAGGACACTAGGGGATTATCAAGACGTACAGGCAGGTGAGGGAAATGTTCTCATGGAAGGGCCTCAAGGAGGATGTGATAAATCACGTCAAGGAGTGTACTACATGTCAGGAGAACAAGGATGAGCACACACACCTAGCAGGACTACTGCAACCCTTACCCATTCCGGAGCACAAGTGGGAAAGCATATCCATGGATATCATCACTGGGTTGCCAAAGACGCAAGGGAAGGACTGCATTTTTGTAGTAGTGGACAAGTTGACGAAGTTTGCACACTTCTTCGCCATAGCTACCGACTTCAGTGCAACACAAGTGGCTGAACTATTTTTTAGGGATATTTTCAGGTTGCACGTCCTACCCAAGACCATTGTCAGTGACAGGGATAGCAGGTTCATGAGTACATTTTGGCAGGAGTTATTCAGATTGGTTGGTACAGCCTTGACCCCTAGTACCAGCTATCATCCTCAGACGGATGGACATACCGAGATAGTCAACAAGTGGGTGGAAGGTTACCTCAGAAATTATGTGGCAGGACCAGATGGTTGCACTTGGGAGAGTATTGCTACAACACCAACCAGCATATGTCCATGGGCATGTTACCATTCAGGGCCTTATATAGCTATGATTCTTTATCTTTTGTGGAGATTGATTTCGGTGATAGTCGGGTGCCCATGGTACAGGATTGGATACAACAGAGCCAAGATATTCTTAGGGAGCTGAAGGATCATCTACAGAGAGAACAAAACCAACTAAAGGTCCAAGTAGACAAGCACAGAGTTGATCTTACTTTTGAGGTCGATGACTTAGTCTATCTAAGGCTCCAACCATACAAGCAGGCTTCCATAAAAATAAGCAGAGCAGAGAAGCTGCAACCATGTTTCTTTAGGCCCTACAGAGTCAACAAAAAGATAGGGGCCGTAGCTTATGAGCTGGAGCTTCCACAGGGCAGCAGGATACACAACGTCTTCCATGTCTCCTGCCTCAAGAAATCCATAGGCCAACACATCACACCCATTGAGATACTACCTCCCATGGATGAAGAAGGACAACTTGTTTTGATTCCAGAGGAGATATTGGAGGTCTGAGAGAAGAGGTTCAGGAACAGAAGCATCAAGGAGTACCTGATCAGATGGAAGGATCTACACATTGAGGATGCTACATGGGAAAGTGAACAAGTGGTGAGAGAAACGGGTTTGGAATTGCTTGAGGACAAGCAATTTCTAGCAGGGGAGATTGTAATGTCCCCCCACCTCTTGATAAAGAGGTATTGAAGAGACTCAATGGCTTAGGCATCCCCACTAGGCCATAGTCTCACACTAAGGGGAAAGGTTAA